>JTDE01000666.1:0-57851 GCA_014338405.1 Paragonimus skrjabini miyazakii
ATACTACTTGTGAGTAGTATACTACTCACAACGAAACTGCCTGTCATACAACAATACTACAAGGCCGTCATAACACAGACAGAACTAATAATTTTGTTCATCGGTTTACTGTCTGCTATCCGAAAACCCGAATGATAACGTTAACACATGACATATGCCATCACGTTCCTTTTAGATAACTTTTTTCCTCCGAGTAGACCAGTTCAGTTTAGGACCAAGTGCGAGCGGAGTACTCCTGTACATCTATCCTGTCAATGGCTTTCCACACCTATGTACCGTACCTCTAATTGTAATTTAATTTATATAGCGTCGTAGCTACTGATTGTTTGGCAGTAGTTTGCGCAATCTTTTTAACTTTTCAATAAATTTTGTATCTGATAAACAGTTTGGCTTCGTAGCTCAGCTGGCAGGGCATCTGCCGCGTTTGGCCATGTTGTTTCTGTTGCTGAATCGAATCCAGCCGGAGTCCACGTTTTTCGCAATTGGGTCTCTTCTGAACTTTTTTATCGTTTTTCTTGTTACCGAAACTGGATGACCTCTTAACGCAGTGCGCTAGTTTGTGCACACCGGCCTGCTGTTCTGTTTGTTTGTGCAGTCACCTGATAACACGGAACTTTCATCTAATTTCAGCCCCTTCGTACTACGAAAATCGCCACAGCCTCAGCAACGTGAGCTTAACTACCTGACATCCCAACATCTGGGACTGGTGGTATGCAATATTATGGTGGTCATTTTGAGTATTCATGAGCAGTTTCGTTGAATCCGGTCCCTTGATTACCTTGAATCGTCTCAACCCAGTAGCCTTTGTAAAGCATTCTTCCGTTCTAGCTATCACCAGTAGCCTAGTGAGGTACGCTTGCATTTGATTAGGCTACTAAGTAACTCATACTTGATCATCGCAACTTGGTGATTCTGATCTGGTAAACCTTTCCACATTTTGTTTTACCGAGATAAATCATCTGACTTGTGTTTCCGTGCGTGTTATTTAATTTTCACTACCTATGTGCTTTTCACTCATCGCGAGACTTAACGCGTAAAACACTCCATTTTTCCCTTGAAGGATGCATTTTCTTATCATGTCTCTCCGCGACGAGTATTGGTGAGCAACAAACTATCCATCTTTAGAGTCCACAACCTCTTTATCTAGTTTTGACGAGTTAAAGATCTTTTTCGAACACAGCACATTACATTCTAAACTAGAATGTATTCCTACACTGTTCAGTCCAAGGTTGCCAGAAAGGTCTCGGTTCTTATTCACAGTGTTCTGATAGATCATCCGTTCAATGAGATTAAAGATTTTTAATCAACCGTGTAGAGATATATGAGCAGCGTAAGTTATACTAAC
Source organism: Paragonimus skrjabini miyazakii (assembly GCA_014338405.1). NCBI lineage: Eukaryota > Metazoa > Platyhelminthes > Trematoda > Plagiorchiida > Troglotrematidae > Paragonimus > Paragonimus skrjabini miyazakii. The sequence continues at coordinate 1,346 of JTDE01000666.1, forward strand.
TACTTTCCTAGATGTAGCTAACTGAATGAAGGTCATCCAGGCTACCGCTGCCTCTCAGAGATAAAAAGAAGAATGACTTCATTTTGCGAAAGTAAGGGGTTAAAAATCCATAAGTATCGGTTCGAAAGAACTTGGCAACTATTATCAGAGCTGTACATATAGGGGAGTTGACAGAAGCGACTGACAAACTGTCAAACGTTTAGTGTGACTCCAAGTTGATGGTTACATTTGTCAGTCAACCTCGTGACTATCTGCGGGATAAGGTGGAATTTGTAACCAGGCCGTTGCAGTCAATCTTTTGTAGTTAACCTTCTCAATCGAACAGGTCCCGAACCAGGTCTATAACATCATATAGAGGTCTGTCGGCATCAATAAATAAAGACCGTCGTTTTGTAATCACCATCACAAGTTCGGACATTTACCCAAGAAGTGAACTCAGCGTTGCACCTCTGCCACCACACCGACAACCTAAGTAAATGCAATGACCAGGCAGGGGTGACGACAGCTGTGCCTAGATGTCTCCTTTAAATGTCGTCTGCTTCACATCCTTGGCAACCCTATTAGCTACAACTTCATTAACTATGTTGGCGCCCAGGTCAGCCAGAGTTTGCTCTCTACAAGTCACCCGGAGCATTCTCCGTGAATTTGTTCCTTACAAGCTACCAAGGGAACACCGATACAGACGTGCGGTCGACAGTCATTTACTCTTACCCTTAGGGTACGACGCCACTTCTGCTAGATCTTTCTGGTGGCAGACATCCAGGCTGCAATTCTGGATGCAAATTTTCCTTCCCACTTTGGTATCCTAGTCATCATTCAGCGTCGCCTGCTTTTGGACAGTATGGCTTTGAGTGCTAAGGGTGAGTTAATCAACATAAATTCAACTACAGTCCACACAGCAGTACCCAGTCCATCACGATATTCTCCTGTTGTCCAGTAATACCCACAGCTTACCAGCCTGGAGTGACTAAAAGGCAACCTACTATCGTCCGCCCTAGAGACATCACCCCAGAAAAGAAAAAATGGCTGAAGTCCAACTTGACCGTAGGCTTTAGCTTGGATTCATCTGTCTTTTTCATGAGTTCGTCGTCTTCTCGTTCGCACACCGTCCCGATAGAAACACTGAGCGATTGGAAGCCGGTGGCAATTTCCCACCCATCAACAAAGCTACCCAACTTGATCGTTACCACATCCCTTGTATCCATAACTTCCCTCTGACCTTATACTCAAAGTGCGTTTTTCTGAATTCAAATTGGTAAGTGCATACTGCCAAATTCCCGTCGTTGTAGATGACGTCCCCAAGACTTCAATTACAACTTCACTACGTTTTTACGTGCTTTTTGAAAATGCTGCTCAGACAGTCCAACGTCTCACGGATCAAGTTGTGCGTGGTCTGGACTTTGTATTTGTTTACCTTGACGATGTTTTGTCGCTTGTCCCACCTCCGCCAAACACTTCTTCCTAATGTCTTGGAAAGTTTGAATGCATACGGCATTTCTAATGATCTGGCCAAGTGCGTTTTCGGATTACCATCACCCAAATTTCTTGAGTATTTTATAGAAGTAAGTGATATTCAACCCCTATGCAACAAGGTGCAAGCGCTGCAAAAATACCCCATCATTGATTTTGTTAGGAAACTTCAATCGTTTATTGAGACTATCGTTTATTACCGCCGTTCCCTTCCTCACTACTCACGACTTTTTAAATTATTAACCGAACTGCCCCGCAGTTCTAACAGAAACGTTAGTTTAAGTCTCGAGGCGCTACAAGTGTTCGACGACGTAACGGAAACACAGTGGAGCAAGGACCCTCGCACACTTCAACCTGAAGCCGACTGATCAGTTATCTCTTTCAAATGATTTATCCAATCATGTTGTCGGCGTTGTGTTTTAGCAACACACTGACAATAGACTATGACGAGTTTCATTTTACTCTCAAAAGCTATCAAGTCTGTATGCACATTATGGCTCTTCTGGTCGTGAGCCGATACTGGTCCGTTTATCAACTAGGCATTTTTGTTGTTTGTCGGAAGAAAGGAACTTCACCATTTTAGCTAACCATAAGCCCTCAGTTTATGTCCTTACTGCTACTCAGGATAAACATACCCCTCTCGAAATTTCACAGTTTGATTTCATAGCGGAATTTACAATGTATACCTTGCACTTCGACAGGAACTCGAATGTATTTGCCGAAGCGTTCCCAAGACCACGCATTGGCGCGGTTTCTAAGCTACAAGAAAATTGTTATACTGCAAGAGCCCAATCCTGACTTTCCGTGCCAGGAAACACAAACACATGGACCGTCGAATGGCTTCAGCAACTCGTTAACTGGCATTGAACGTCTCACACGCTGGTTGCAAACAACGCCCTTAGGCGACACCTCAACAGAGAATCGCACACGGATATTTGTGGAAACTTGGGTATTCCTGTTCGCCTTGCCTGCTTTCGTCACTTTTGACTGCGGTCCCCAGTTCGCATTTGCGCTGTTTTGTAACGTGTAAAACTTGGTTGTGAACACTTCCGAAAGACTGCCAATCACACAGCGGCCAGTAGATTAGTGGAACGCTCTCACCCTCATCTAACAACCGCCATCTTGGCTAAAGTGTTTGGCTTAAACTGGTCAAAAAACCTACTTGGCATTTTAATCAGAATCCGAAACACAACTAAAGGAAATATTCACTGCACTCCAGGTGAGCTTGTCTATGGCAACACCTGAAGCCCGTCAGGTTAAGTGCTCAAGGGTTCCAGAATCACAAATGAGATTGCTCCACCACAATACGCTACACGCTTGAAACTACACATGCAACGGCCAAAACCAACGCCAACGAGGATCACCCAGAAGTAAACACAGATGCCGTTTTGTTTTCACCAGAGATGTATATATAAAGTCTATTCAACCACCCTATGACGGTCGTTTTAGTGTTTGAACGTAATGACAAATATTTTATTGGTGCTCGCAATGGTATTCACGATTCTGTCAAAACAGACCATTTAAAAGTCATCCTCGTGGACCCTTATGACCTACCTGCTTCTCCTCCAGCAGTGCGTACTCCTTTGCCCTATTCACACCTTCAAACAAACCAAATCCACAACTTTTGTCAACACTTCCAGAGTTTCCTACAATTGCTGGCGATGTGCGGCCCTTTCAGCCCCTCCACCTCAGGTTCATTTGACATGAACTCAACCTTCCAGTTCGTTTTACAGATTACACACAATCATGTCTTTGCTGTTCTTTTCTAGTGTCTTCTATCCAAACTACTGCTCTAGAATGAAGTTCTGTAGCGTCTGTACACTATTTCGTCTTTCACAAAATTTCGATATTGTTCACACTTGTTACTTTTGACACATATATATGTACACTTGGCGTTCAAAACATACGGATCAAAAAATGCACTTCTACATGAATGTCACATACCATGCGTATTTCCTCCGCCCATGTCTTATCTGTTCGCTGAGTCTCGGGAGTTTAGAACTAACGGAAGCTACTATCCGTTCCAGCGTATTGCCGGAATTATCTGTCTCAACGATTATCTAAACCGTGGACTTGGAATCTCTCCGAAGTAACAAGACGAATTAAGTCCATAGGAGATACCCTTATTCATTTTGGTGGAACTCTAAACGCATACACTTTCTCGAACTACTGTAAGCTAATGTGCCCTAGATTTATCATTTTTCTATTTGTGTTCACTCCTCAAACGTATAACTTACGGTATTGAACGTTTAATTCCACTACCGATCGTCTGTGTATAACCATCGTGGGATCAAACGCTTCGGAATTTCCTTAAATTTACTTGGAACATTTATTGGTAATCTGAAGGACCTTACAGTTTAATAATGTCTCTGTCCATTAACAGCAACTAGTTCCAATGACATATTCATGAGTTACGTCCAGTTAAATTCAAGTCTGTTTATCCAATAAAACTCTCAAGAACAGTTGAAAGTTTTCGCTAGATTTCTTATGCTACTCTATCCTGCATTTCTTGCAGTGTATTTCCATAATGTGATTATTTGGGCTGTGCAGTAGAATTGTAATCCATTTATTCCACAAGCGTCACCTTCTCATTAATCTTTGAAATACTTCTGTAGTTCCTAAAATATTCTTGAGATGAATGTTACTTAATGCAGTGCTAACCTGCACTGTGTGTCAAAATAACGTCATCACAATACACTGAAATGATTTACATTTGTACGAAGTTTGTGAGACAAGGTGGAATCACCACCAAAACGGCGCTGATTATAACTTTCTCATAAACGGAACATTGCTGTGGTAGTTGGGACTACGTAACAGTAATCGGAAATGTACTCAACTCAAACCCAGAGCTAGTTTCCACGCAGCACGTTAGCCAACGAACTCGTGATTTGCGCAGTATCCGTACAACGTAATTATTTACGCAGTAAAACAACAATACCACACAATGTTCCATTATGAATTACAATCACGACAATCGCCCAAAACTCATCGCAATTTTCGTATTCTCATAGGCTTCCCAGTCTTCCCTTTTCGGAACTAGGCAATAGACTCGAGTTTCGCTCTTGTTTGATCTCATCAGTAGTGCATATCCATGCTATGGCCGGGACAAGAACTCTGGCTACGCTTTCATGAGACAACAGCTGCAATCAATTGTGGGTAGTGATCAGTTTATATGAAGATCATAACCCCAGACTACTCATCAGATTGCAACTTCGTGGAAACGACTGCTGACTACCCGTTTTGTGTCCGCAAAAGACGCTTGGCCTGAGAATTCGTGTATTGCGCAAACTCCCGTATAGGTCATGTCAAAAATCAAACCACAAACGCGTACACTCATTTGTACGTTAGACATGCATTCACATACATCATTGTCATTCGCCTTGGTGGAACTTCTGCCGTAGTGCGTACACAATATTCCGATAATCTCTTCTTGTCCGTCGTCTTCCTGGCGTTCGGAGCTTGCCCTTTTGTTCCTGAATGTCGCCTGTGGGTACTATACTACTTGTGAGTAGTATACTACTCACAACGAAACTGCCTGTCATACAACACCCGACCACACAATGTTACATATCGGAGATCAATTTTCACTGGACAGAATCAGAGCATTCTATTCGAAACCATAATAACATGCATAGAAGTTCGTATTCACTGAAGAACATAGAAAAGTATAGACAAAAGTTGCAAACCTATGATGAGGATGAGCAGACAGCGATGTAACATACAATTGAAGTAGAATGTAGAAATGGTTTTAGGAGGAGAAAATAAGTGTGAGAACACACGATTTCAGACGTTCAATGCTTGGCTTTATTTTCGATCGTTTTCGACAATTCATTTTATCAGAGGTGTGTTCTAGCGAACAGAAAAGAAATTTAACATTACCCCTACATCATCATCATCATCATAGACAGCAATACATCAGTGGTTCACACTGATGCTTAACTGCCACATTACCCGTACACACTGTAACAAACATGTACGACCCTATGGTTAGAGTGTTATTGTGCAATGTCAATAGCATGCAATCGCAAGTAGGTTAGAGGCAATCACCCAATAAAGAATAGCCACATGGCCCAGTCCAATCAGGGCTGTACAAGGGCATCCGTGCAGGCCAGTAGACGTGCCCCTAATGGAGAGTCGCGCAGCCACATGCACCACTAACACACGAGTCGTCTGAGAGCATTTACAGCAGGGTGCAACACTATCCCGGGTAATTAAACACACTGAAGGATCCTAGCAACAGTTAATGCATTCATACGTATCTAAATGGTTCAGAAGATCTCGATTCATTTTTGACGCCACTCCATTCAGACGTGCGCCACACCTGGCAGGTATGTGTCTGTCTGTGAGAAATATGCTATTTCAACATTTGACCAGTCCGTGCTGTGTTGGGCCTTATCAGTAACGTTCAGTGAATATGAGTGAAATTTCACGTTTCATAAACGCAGCTGATTGCACTACAGTGGGTTGTTCGCATGAGTGCTTGTCATGCGGGTAACAATCAGATATTCTTCGTTTCTTCAATTACTCTGCATATATACCTGGGGTAACTAAGCGCACAATCCCTTTAACCAGTTCAACTTTACCCTCACGACTTTTTAAAGATTTTCTAGTTCAAGTGTCCATTGACACTCCAACCACCGACTATTATCCTCACACTAACTCTCAGCGGCATACTTTCAATCAACTGACAAACATAGAAGACCCGTATGTTGCTTCGTGTCTTCATATGAACTCGTTCAAGACTATTTAACTGGCCAGCAATGTAGGGACTAACGTACGTATACCAGAAGTACACAACAGTCCCCAGTTCTGTAGTGGATAGTTGTTGATATAATGAGAGATAGGGCTGGGTACAGTTCGTGCACACTAAGTTTTTGGCCATCTTCAAATCCGTTTGACGATATAAATGTCGCTTACAGCCACACAATTTTACGAGTCTCAAATGTTTAACAATATGCTCAGTAAAACGAGATTCGTATACCAACGGTCACCCTGTAAGCATAAACTCACTCGCCGTGTAGATTTAAAGAACAGCCTCTGATGACCTTGGTCTGTATCCTCAATTTTTTTCCACCTAGCTCTATACTTTCGGCCATCTAACGTTTCATGTATCCATCCTCCCTCACTCTGACTGCTCATGAAATCACTTCGTCCTTCACGTTCATCACTGCGCAACTGCTGACATAGCTACAGTTATAAAATACCCTACGCATTAATTCGGTTCCTGCTGGACGAGATGTTCAATTCAGTGAATAACCAGCTCAACATCAATGACCTGGTGGCTGAAGTTTTAAACCAACATAAGCAAGCTGCGTGAGTAGAGTCCCAATCATCTGGCGACGGTTGGTTTCTAATGGACCATCAATTACTCCTTTACTCGTGTCTTCACTTATTTACTATATGTAAAAATATCACCACATTACAGTTTATTATTTTCGGTAGTACCATGCATGGATACCTGATTATCCAACTTACTACATGTATTTAATTATGCTACTAACATGGTCTACACCCTACTGATCAGTCTACAGTTTGACTTCGTAACTCACCCAGTTGACGGGTTGGTACCGTCATTTTGATTTTTCTGTTGTGCAAATCGTGAACGTGTCTTACCGGGCTTCTGGCTCACTCCTGTTTGTGTTTTTTTCTTTTACAAGTCTATCAACCGGACTCCTTCATAGGAAGAACACCGTGTCTTGGTGTCTCCACATTGAACCAAATTTAGTTTACAAGTGTATCCGGTAAGTGAAGTTAGAAATTTTGGTCTACTTGCTGCAGCTCACCGTTCGGTCAGTCCTGTTATCCGTTACAGTCAACTGACGCGCCTGTAGACAGTTTATCCAGTTCTAATATCTTTGCAGTACAGAATGCACGTAGCTTGAACTGTGCCCCAGGCTCAACTCGCGCATGCACCTGAAATGATCACGTGCCACTTGACCGCAAGCACATACCAGATAGCCTTGCGTCTGAGTCATGGGATCCCATTTTTCTAGTCCACGCCCCTCTTTGTTCAGCTGTCAATGTCACGAAGGTGCAATGCGGATTGTGCGAGCACACGAAATGAGATTGAATCAATTTAATTACTAGGACATTTTAGGGGGCAGATAGAACAAATGAATTGTAGCATGCGAGCTGACTCATTGAATTCAACCAAATTTTGTTGCGACGTTTTTCTCATTCCGTCAAGAAGAATAACAAAATGTGGTTTCAACGGTTACAAGAAATGTTATTCAAGCTTAACAACATAATCGAAATGGTCACAACCATCCTAAGATGCATTTTCATTACCTGGTCCCATAACAAAGCCAACAATTAGTTTGTCATACTCACGGCCAGTAGTCAGGTCAAATTAATGAAGAGATTAATGATGTGATAGTTCTATTGGCACTTTCTATTCCCCAAATAAAACAGTTCTGTTTTCTCTGGCCAGAAAATTTAGACTTATAGAACCCAGTCTCTTGAAGTATAGTATTACTTTTAACAGCCCTGGCATCAGTCTTTCGTCAAAATATAATCCGGGTAACAAAGTTGAACATTCCGTCTTCCAGCAAAACAGACCTGGAAATGGAACCGAGTATTGTACTAACAGGGCTCATACGTTTGAACGAAAATACTTGTCTTGTAACCCACCCCCCAATTGGTATGAACATTCTACATGCCGGAATTTGTTTTCACTTTGAATGCACAATCTAACCGTTCATTCAAACTTGTTCCTTCTCAAATACACTGAACAATTTATGACAGGGCTTTAACGCCTCAATGGCTATCGTTATTATCTTTTCAGCAGCATGGCCCTGGGGCAATAAAGATAAGTTATGCACCTCTGGTTTCCTCAGTCATCGTAGATCCCAGTAACGGAACCCTGGTTAACTATGTTCCATTGTGCTCAAATGTAAAGCAACGCTTGTTTTGTTCGCCTGTTTGAGCTCACTTGATAGCGTTAACTCTAGAGCACATTCACTCACGTTCTGACTCCTTTCTACAAAGGCTATATAGGCGTCACTTATGAACAAATCATACTAGCTTACTTTCAAAATGTCAACGTTAGTAACCGTTTAATAAATCTTCCACTTCTCACAGAGAACATGTTTCAATTTGCAACCTCTTAGGTGTTTTTTTGTGTGCCGCCGTCGCACACCTGTCTGCTATTTTTGGTTTTGTTTGATCTCACTATAAAAAGTTGTCTGCTATTTGGTTCGTCCATCAGTATTTTCCTCTTAGTAACAAACGCATAGAGCATGGTTACTGACTGCGGATAGAAATAGTTCTGAACAATAAACGTTCGCTGTCTAACCTTCGTCTATTTCCGTCCTGCCCAGGAGGAACTTGAAGTGACAGGATAGAACTGACAAACCGAACGAGATCTGCTTTACAAACGACCACTCTCACTATGAGACGAAGAGACTAACCGATGTTTGAAAGAGTTATATAGTAAAGTGTTTCAGTGAATTTGCTAATGAAAGACCGTAAAGATTGTGCATTGAATCGTCACTCTTCGAGTGCACACATATTTCCTTAGCAAGCGAAATGGTTGCAAACAGTTTCCCACCGACAACTGCGAGCTTGCAAACTTGAGGCTGTTTCCGGAACGGACAAAAACTGGAGCAAGTACGCTGACGAAAAAACATCGACCAGTTTTATTCTGAAATATCTCTGCACTCCTGAATGTGTTACAACGGAGCAGCAGAATATTAAAAAAACCACATGTGACTCACGAACTGCCTTATATAGCCATCTATTTGAATGAGAGCAGAGTGTTTATTTCTAGCTATCATAGTAAGAGGAGAACACAAATAAACGGAAGACCCTAGAGTGTTCGAATTCGAAATGTCTCCACAGATCGTGTACTGTGTCACACATGCAAAACAAGTTTTCTGATTATTTCTGACCTCACGCATCACCCAAGTCACAGGTCTGTGTGCCTGGAATGATCTATGTCTGTTTTGACAGCACGAGATGACTGGGAAGTGCGAACTGAAAGCCAACGCTTGCTGCGTTGGCCTATACGATATTCGGGCAGTTCAAACAAAATATCCCATGACACAATGTTATATCGTTTATAGAAGACAAGTAATATCAATAAAATTGATGTAATGGAATAAAGGATCTGATGGCGAAAAGCATGAACATCGGTCGGGTTCGAACCAGCGACAAAAATGGCATGACCAGATATGACAAGTACTCTACCAGTTGAAATATGAACCACGCTGGAAGATCGGAAATCTCAAATTCGGTCTCAGTCACACACCCAACCCACTGTCTCATATGGAATCTACTAAATGATCCAGCAGATTAACTTCTCAAGTAGGAAGTATCAAACAGTTCATGGTGGAATCCACCAACATCACTGCTGAGCAATGAAATTGTACTACTCACAAGGAGTTTGGCAGTTTGGCACAGACTGGTTGAGGAGTCCTCCCGAGGCAGTCGATTCCAGGAAACATTTGGTGGAGTTCACAAGACAGTGGGACGGGTGGATTGCAAGTTGCACATTTTGAGTTTCCGAGTTTCCGGTGTAGTTTTTTAGCCCAGTTGGCAGAACACTTGCCGAGTATGTTTCTGAAGCTAGTTCGAAGCCAGCCGAAGTCTAGGTTTTTCGCGATTGTGTCTCTTCTAAATTATCAATTCTGCCGAATTACTCATCAGTAATATAACTAAATCATTGCCTAAAAGAGTGCCTCGATATTTCAAATGGCTGACTGGCGCACTTTCATGTTTAAACGAGGGCTATACTTTCAGATATGCATCTGTTGCAGGCAACAGAATATGCTATCGTAGTTTCCGCTGTTTACAGCTGTACATAAAATCAAAGAAGGCAACAACATGCACGGCACAGAAACTTCCATCTTTTCGGCAAATAAACGTGCAGTGGTCCCAGAGTACATAAAATGTTGTGTAACAGTCCAAAATTACATTATGAACCAAGCCGATGGACACCCTGTTCAACGAGCAGTGGTATAATTGCAATTGCATACTGAAAAGTTCAGTTGCTACCTCCTGTCAGTTGTCTAATCGGTTTGAGAACAGAAACCGTATCCGTCTTGTTAACTTCAGTCGATAACCCATGACCAATAAAACAACACAATCGTTCATCTCATGTCAAGAGTGAACGAGGCGCAAAGCTCTTGTGTTCAATGCGGTCCTAAAAGCTTACTTTCATCCATGGACAGACAACTCGATAGACAAAAACCAGTTATCGGTTGTCAAAAGAAGCGCATAGAAACTGAGGCCACGAGGAACGACACAAACAATAATATTTGTCCTTTCCCAAAGCAGTTAGATAATAGCGCAATTGCGCAAAAATCTGGAAGCAGAATTCTGATTGAAAGGGTTTTTCTGCGTAAAGCTGCTAAGAGCGACTCGCCATCATTTTACAGATAAATCAAACTACACATCAGGAAATTCAGGAATGAAGGATAGTGTGTGACACACAAAATGGTGTGTCTGTGACTGATCCAGGTCTGAAGGAAACAAACATCACAAATCGGAATGTCCAAAACACTCAACATTTACACTGGTGACGATAATCTCGGTTTGGTGAAGAACGCCATCCACTTAATATTCGTAAAATCTAGCAGCCTCTCATAGGTCCGTAAGTTATTACAGAAGAGAGAAAGATGTTTGCTTGTGAGTTCTCGTCTGTGTGTTGATCGGTAAAAAGATTTATTTACGGTCTGAACGAAACCAAACAACAGATAACTGATAATTTCAGTAACGAACACTGAAACATACTGAAATAACATTAGATCAGACATGTGTAGTTAATGAATAGTGAGAATGAGCTAGTATGACGGTTAGGACAAATGTAGTGCGGGTTAGCTCTCATCTTTGTTTCGATCGATTAATATTTTAAAACTCAACCGATTTAGCCGTGATCATACAGTTAGGCTACGCGTCCCAATGTGAGCAGACCCTAATTATGAAGCAGTTATGTCTGCAAAGTAACCTGCTTACTCCGTTGCTCAGTTCCAGCTAGTGACCTCTTGAACGTTCATTCTTATTTGGTGAGAGAATACGTGCTAATGTACAACCCGGGTTGTAGACCAAATTACAGATAAGAATAAGGTTTTCTCTGATGTCTGTAATTAATTGAGAATTGACCTAATTTAACCGGTCATTCCCGGTAGGAGGTGTTCTTGAGCTCCATAGTTCTTCTAGTGGTCCGTCTCTGAACACTTTCGTTAAGTGCCAAATATTTTTAAGATAAAGACGACAAGCTTGTATTTTCGTTTTCAGGTGTAGGAGGATTATGGAGTCGAACATGGTGGGAAACAGTTCGAGGTGAGCGATTCCAAAACTTCTTCCTAAAAGGTTTGGAGTTATTTGTGCCTTTTTAGCCATGGCAACACAATTTGTAGACAACCTCGAACTGTCTGCCATTATGATCACTAGGTCACTTTCACATGCTGACACCAACAGCTTTTTGTCGTCAAGTTACTACTGATAAGTAGTAGCTTCGTAGCTCAGCTGGTAGAGCGCTTGCCGTGTTTGGGCATGGTGTTTCTGTCGCTGGTTCGAATCCAGCCTAAGTCCAGATTTTTCGCAAATGGATCTCTTCTAAAGTCAAGTTAATAGTCCGTACAATTTTGACGGCTAATGTGCATAACAACACTTGTTGACATTGAACCGTAAGTTATTTTCTATGGGCCACTGATGGAGGCAGCTCAAATCGTCTTGTAAGGTCACCAAATCTTCCGGGTACTTTAAAACTCGCTAGAGCTTTTTGTCATCGGTCCAGACCAACGCCGATGATCTGACTATATCTGTAAACTCAAGAACGAATAACAGGGATCTTAAGATTAATCCTTGCGAAACGCCACTGTTGGCTGGAAACCATCCTGACAGCTGTCCATTCACCTTGACGTTGAACCTACATTCAATCAGATAATTCTTCAGCCCGGCGAGTAAACGCTCATCAAAACCATTACTATTTGATCTCTACAGCAAAAGGAAGTGATCATCCCTGTCAACGTTTTTGGGAAATTCAAAATAAACCATGTATATGACCAATCATGCGTCTGCAGCCTTCGCTCAAATATCACGAGTAATCAGCAGATTCGTTACGAATGGATATCCCTAACAAAAGCCAGGGTGCTCCATGGTAATGAGTTGAAGGTCTTCAACTTTAGCCTGGGGAGAGTGATATACTAAGCTCTCCATTACTTTAGAGACCATTAAAAGCAATGCAATTGATCGATAGTTTGTTTGGTCATTTTAACATCCATCTTTAAAGCTAGGCGTGATTGTGAACTGTTTCCAGGCTTTTGGTAGACGACCTGTTGACAAGGGGCGATTGAAAAGTGCTGTCAGCAGTTCTGCTAATCCCATGGCACAGCTTTTCAAGATGACAGGGTATGTCAAGTCTAGACAGGGTTACCTGTGGGTAAGTAGGTTTGCTAATTCGATTCTGATTTGTGATGATGAAATTTGAGGCAATTCAGTCAAGTTGTTGTCTGCGTTCAAAATTCGTTCGTGATTTGCAGCTATGCACACTTACCTATTGCTTACTCATAGTGTTGGCCGCCTCTGCATCTGTGTTGGTAAAATCACCAGCGGTTGCGAAGTGCCAACCTTACTCCCGATGTGTTGTGCGACTTTGCTGTAGAAAAGTGTAGGATTCACCTTCAGATTTTGAGCAAGACTGCGTTGATAGCAAAGTCGATCTCCTCTGATAGCAGCTTTGGTACGATTGAGCCACATGACATACTCAACAAACGCAAGTTCAGTTTGTTCTAACTGGTACCTATTCCAGACTGAACGTTTCAGTGTAATGAAAGGTTTAGTTCTACTCCGTAGACGTCTGGGCTTTCTACTAGGCCAGGGGCGCCACATTGGAACATAGTTTGTCCAGTTCTATGTAGATAGCTGAATTCAGTTATCCCATGATCACTGCGACCAAGTGGAGCTGTGATACATGGGTTGCTTTTCAGGCTAACCTCGTCGGTAAAAGCGTGGTAAAGAAAAGATTAAGCTTGGCCCACCGTCGTGTGGTCCTGGACGTGCTGGAATAGCCCAGCTTCCATTACTGGCTCGAAGAAATCTCCAACGGAGAAAGACGTTGTAGTGCTGACTAAATTGTTCGGGAAGTCTAGTTCCGGGTGATTTAAACGCACCTCATTACCAACGTTTGGACATACCATAAAGATGGTATTCTACGCAGAACGTTGTGCAAGGCCGTATCAAAGTCCCTGTGCGCGAAAGGTGACCTGTGAAACACACCAGTTTTTCAAATTAACTGATGAGTAGTTAGATGAGCACTTCAGTTTGTCTGATTATGGAAACCTAAGATTGTCTCTGGGTGACTTGCGGCCTGGTGCCGATAAACTGGTAAAACTGCCACCCGATCTTTCATCGCATCAACCTTTGGTATTATAAGTAACACTGTAAAGAACCATACTAAATAATATGAACTGTCTAAATGTACACGTGATGGATTTTGAAGGAGGGGAAAATGATGGTCTTATGTGAGAGAACGAGAGGAACCCAGAAAATCTGGCATACACAAAAACTGAATGTCGGTCCGTTTCACTTGAACTTGTTCACATCAGTGAGTGGCGTTTATAAATCGTGCGCTAGATTAAATATAAGCGATATCACAGACAGACCGGATTCTATTCCATTTAGGCCCGTGCAACACACGGTAACCGATGGCTTCATATGTGCGATAGAAAGTCTTTGGCTAAGAGGAAACAAACAACACTTCGTCTGGATGTATGGGAACAATGTTTGAACAAGTCCATTTTGACTGATCTACCATCCTGAAGATGGAATGTGTAGTATGGATGGCATCCTGACACCAATATACGAGGTAGCATACACCGGGCTGTACACCATTAAAGAAACAATGTGTGGGCTATCCAACGGCATGATGGAGGACCTAACAGTAACGATCCAAGGGTTGAATAGCACTCACATCTAGACTGACTTGCGGTCGAAACCGCTAGAAAACAAGCACCAGGCTCGGGTTCCGCTCGCCTACTAAGGCACATTACCGTTACATACTTCTGCCCCGATTTATGATCGAACATGTGAAGCGAACACTGATCACTGTGGTATTGATTCCACACCGAACATAGCTGAAATGTAACGTCTAAGAACACAAACACAATCACTCACGTGTGACGTTAAAGATGTGCGACTGTCACAAGGAGGAACTTCAACCGAACGAATAAACAAAATTCACCCAACACGGAATGGAATGCTTCTAGTCACATGTGAGTGAAACTCAAGTCTACCGTTCTTTTGAAAAAAAGCTGACCAGAAAAGCCTGTCTAAATGCGAAAACTCGGAGCTGACGTTAAGTGATCTTCAAGTTACATCAACCAAAGTCAGACAATTGTATAACTGTGGGTCCGGACCAGTTATTATGAGTATCTCTGTAGAAAATTTGGATAACGTATATAGTAATCTCCAATTCATCGGTGAACCGAACAAAACTAAATGTGACCCTCTTCGGATTTTGGTTCGTAAGAGACTGATGTTTACATTGTTTTCTGGCTATGGTATCTGATAGTCTCATCCGAGTATATGGCAAAACCATCATAATCGAATCTACTTTTCAGTTCGCACCAATCAGACACGTACACTTTTTGATAAGAAAATGGACAAGGTGGCTTCCAACACCCAGCTCCACACACACATTTGCGAACAGAAAAATGACCCAGTCACTTAGTATCGGTTAGCTGATTGTGGTCTGATATGAAAGAGAACATGGTTCTGGCACTCAATTTTGTTGCAGTTTTACAACCACGCACTCATTTTTCGGCATCAATCGCCTGAAAAGGGTTGTTTCGATTGTAAGGCAAATTAAACTTTTAACACTCAGTCATCCGGCTGTCGTCTTAAAAAATCAGGTTATCCCTGATGGGTACTAATGACAATAATTGCTCTTGCAGTAAATTCTCGTAGATCAAACTGCTGACTATATGATTCAAGAAAACTAGCATTCCTTCTGATTGACTAAACATCAACGCAGGCAGACTGAACCACCTTCGTCTTACGATGTGCAATGTCCGTATCGCCGTCCAATGGTTCACCCTGGCGTCTCCACTCACACTTTACAAATTAACTTCCTGTAGTAAACTTGCATTTCGTCGAACACTTTTCAAAATTTCAATCAACCGTCAAATTTTGGTGCTGAATTCCACTCAGGTTGAGTGAAATGTTGACTGAATGAATGAACGAGATTCAGCAATGGTAACGCAAATAATCGATACCGCGAAGTAAACAACAAAATCGTCTCATTCAGAGGATGCAACCAATACACATTCAAAATTGTGGCGAATGACTTTTCAGGTCGGATTCGAGCTAAGTACTCAGTGCAGACTGTCCTATTCGTCTTATTGTCCAACAGGATACAAAGCTTTCGGACTCAAGTCGTCATACTTTTGAGTAGGTATACTCAATGTTCATCACAATATCATGTGTTTATCGATCAGTAGATGGGGCGCGATGGAACTGTGTTGAGTTCGGGGGATCAATGAAGATCATACACGTTGTAGAGTGAGGGACGGTGACTGGGCTAATAGCTGGCAATCAAGCAAAACATTAGTTATTGAGATAGCAATGACAAAAGGGAATTTTTATATTCACGCTCAGATATCCTTTATGTACAACGCAACTCTGATCCGTGCCATCTGATAACGATAAATCCGGGATCACAATCCAGTCCCAATCACATTCGAATGATACCCCCACCCCCTGATTTGCACATGATGACTAGTTCGTCATAAACTAGATAACCCCCATCCACTCGGTCAATAAAGTGGCAAACACACCAGAGGGGAATGGTAACAAATTGCATTTAATATGTACTGTGTAACGGTTTATGAGACATGAAAGCTTGTATATACAGTAAAAATAATAATAATAATGATGAATATATCTGTGAGCAAGGTAGTAGTAAGGGATTGAACGGACGGAAGTATCGTGAGAAAAAAATCAGCAGAACCGAGAGACCAAATTATCAGACTGTCTATGTACAGAGGTTGTGCGCGCATGTGATAACATGCACGATGTGTGTGTGTGTGTGTGTGTGATAGGGTCGACCAGATAAGCAGATGAGACGATGTTCATTGGCCAGGGTGCACGTGGGATGGCTGAGGTATTTGCGCCATGTTGAAGAAACCGGCAAGCCGAATGAGTCATCGTACACGAGCGACAAGATGCCGTTTGGACAGGAGCTGAAATGCGGAAAAGTGAAAAAACCGGAGCATAAATTGGCGGCCGCACACGTAGCCCACTGGAGCGTTACTGCCACCCTAACGGTTGTCGAAGTGTTTGTCAACACAGTCCACGAAACGAACAGGAGGCTGTACAGCACATCAGTGGGTGAATAACGGGCACACCATTGACACACCGACTTCGCTGTGAAGAGAAAAGTCGGAAATATGACAAGCATGTGGAAAACATTGATAAACTAACAGTGAATAAACCCGCATCATGACTAACTCATAAGCGGAAGGCGTTGAAGCTGTTGATATGGTACCAGAGAGATAATTGGATTACCATGACAGAAAACGGAAGAGCAGTCTGCCTTATGCTCCTTGTGACAATGTAACTTAGATGTCTGGTGCTGATATGGACTCAAATTGGTATCGAATTTTTTTTATCAGTTTAATCAACTATTAAATCAACCATTAAATAGTGGTTTCAACTCGGTTCAAGCTGAGTGCTGTAGGTTCCAGGAAAGCTGCTCAGTTTACGTTAGTATGACTGAGCGTTTGAACTTCCCGCTCCCCGAGCGCATACTGATGATCAATGTAATACACCTATGTGCATACATCATCCGTGTTTGATACCGCAAAGAATGGGTAACAGTTTTTCGTGCAACAATGATATGATACCACGGAACGATTCGTTTGAAAGACGTCAATGCGACAAGATCATCTAACTTTGCCGTTCCTATTCAACCTTACATTGGGCAGACCTTAAGCGTATAGACAATACTATCTTAATTTGTGATGCTTTAAGAGTAACTCAGACGGTCATCGACAAACTAGGGATCTCAGTTTAGCAGGATCATTTCGTATCAAAAATGTAAGGTGTAGTTATAGGACAACCGGTAACCCGCGTCTGAATAGTTGAAGATAATCTAGAGCATTTACTCAGGGGGTTGTATCAACTCTTGTGTCCGACGACAACACCACACGTCATGGAGCCAGTGCCCGGGTAACGTTTGTCAGCTCACTTGTGGAGCCGATGTGACTACTGGCTTCTGCTGATGACCAAATTGTATGGTGCAATTGGACGAACGACCCATCTATAAAGCAGCAGAAACCGACTAGCCGAAGGGATACGTAAACTCGGTCACCAAAGGAATAGCCGCATGTTGAGAGTAGACTGCGTCAACAATGATGACGTTTTCTGGCATGTTTCCGTGAGGGACAGGTCCTGCTGACCGTAACAGCCTGTTATATACTACCCATCACTTACCACGTCTCGCCGCGGTCACTGTCACCGGGTTAGGCCAGACTATGGCCTGGATTCGAGTTATGGAAGTCTTGAAATCAAAGTATGCTTCTGTGAGGGCGCTTCAGGTTTTTTCTTGGAATCCCAAGAACATCAAATACCAACAAACACTTGGTAGCGCTCATAAGCATGACAACAGTCATTGCCATACCCCAAGAATTAGCTGTTTTCTTTTTCATTCATTAATTGCTCTCTTTTTGTGATTTTCTATTCTCACTCTCGCTAATCCGTTCCCCCCAAAATATCAACTGTACCGCTCATGGCAACAACACGCAACTGATTAATTATCCACGAACTACAATCTACCTTTGGTGCCAAACAGTCTGTTATCAATCTATGAGCAAATTGAAAGCATTCATAAAATAGTAGTCAGTATAACACTAATGTGCTCGTACGTATTTCAGACATCGTGTTGCTACTGATCAAGTTTCAATCTCCCTTAACAAAATGTTTTATCTTCTAAAGTAGACATTTCCTGTACAGGTTTGAGCATACATTTAAGACCACTTGGCCTGAATGATGGCAAACGGTCTGTAGTGCAAAAATGGAAAACAATTTGTTCCACCTAAGAAATAGGGACAGGGCTGTATCATACAGTCTAACTAATCAAACGTCAATTAACAGGGCTATTAAACTAATCAATACGTGATCGGAACACGTTCACGTTGGTGGTTATGACTGTACAGTTGCACCGAGTGCGAAGTCAACAGTCAACGTATCCGTCTTACAAGTACAAGATCAACTGTTACCTTTACTGGATCATTCTTGTCATAAATACGAACCTGATCGTACGGCTTAATTCACAATTTTGGAACGAGATAAAAAGTGTACTGCAGATATTCCGAAGGTATACCCCAAGCCATCATTATAAAATATCACCAGAACAAGGGACGAATAAGCCACAACGACCATATATGGCAGTCGTAGCGTTAGAACAAATCAGATTCTGGGGTGACTCAAGAAATAAACGAGAAAATACAGTTCAAACAGAGTTGAAACACATAGGTGTCCGATCGCAAACTTGTAATTCGACTGAGAGAATAAAAATCATTCCGTTGACATTAAATCTATCTCAGGAAATGTGGAAAGAAATTTTCCAGTTTTAATCCAATCGGCTGACGTTCGGTTTTGCCTACAGGACTGCACAATCTCGAAGGTGATGATACATCCTACTCTACATCGAGTGGTATTACACTATTCGCCATGCTTGCTTCACTAGGAGATGGGCTTCCCAACAATCTCCAAACAATAATATATCCTACTGAAGAATTTTAACAAAAAATGAAGCTCCAATCTAACGATTTTTTTCGAGAGAGAGAGGCTAGAACTTTTTATGCAAATGTGAAAGTCATGAGTAGCGTTCATTCTATAACAATCAAAATTCGCGATCAGATCGAGACTATGAAAGTTCACACGATAGTTATCGAGATAACACAAACGTGTCGGATATAAAGTAGTCAACGAACCAAAAAATTGAGCCAAACAGCCGGGTCAATATGAACACCATGAATTGACAGATGTGTGATGTTTGCATTTCTGTAGGCTATGTTCCGGTTGGTCCATCAAATTGATTGATCGCAAGGAACCGACAATCTCACAGCCAATGACATAACGACGACCGAGGTACCGAGTCACATAACTAATGACCGTGTTAACGCCCGTGTTTAACTTGTTGCAAGCTGGTAAGTTCAATGGTCATTCTGTACAGCCAGTAGTCATTAAGGAGCAGCGCGAAATCGTTCCGTTACATGACTGTGTTGTCACCCACAAAACGGCGTAGATGTCAGGAGAGGCATTGCACGCATGACAGAAACACTGATTGGCGCAACGAGCGAATGCGCTCGCGTTCATAATTGAATTGACCGGGTCCAATAGTCTGGTTCATTCGACGGATGTAGCTCTAGCACATTAACCTATCTGTCACCGCCACCTCACATGATAAATTGTGTGAAGACTCAGAGTCAGTTTAACACCGCACAATAAACTAATCACAACCAAAGGCGAGAATTTTCGGTCGCCTATGCGTACTCAACATGTACACCGAATATTCAAACTTTGCTTTGTGAAGTGTTCATCCGACCAGCTCTGTTGACAACACACTGTGTATATCATAATACTACTGTTCTTGAACATCCATCACCATGCGTGTAAAATGTAGCAAACGTGATGCTGAAGCTACCGAACACGTGCTCTCAAACAAATATATGTACTGACACCATTTCGATTGATTTAACATTGGAACAATTAAAAAATCGTCAGCTGAATCAGTCATGTAGATCGTTTCGATCACGGTCAGTATTGGTGAACATGAGAATGAGGTCACAAAACGAATGCAAATGTATATCATCACCATGGGTGATTCACTCTCAGAATAAGTTAACTTTGTTGCGAGACTTTTGTCTACAGATCTGCAACTGCAATGATACCTATACACTGCTCTTTTGAAAGTTTACCAAAGCCTTACAAATCCATGGGTTGAGAAAACCATGTTTTATAGTTAGACAACATGAACCACCTGTCAGTCGACAAGGGAAAAAGTAAACCATGAAAGAAAAGAATGAAACATCACGGCATCCAATCATCTGCGAAAGGTCAATCACACAATTAGGGTTTCTTGAAAAAGTCCAGAGACGATGGCTAGTTGCGCCCAAACCACCTAAAACTGAATCTGGCCCCTTTCGTGTGCAAATGAACAACTTTAAGAAGTGTCAATTTCACATCCATGCTCTACAAGAAATACGACTGATAAAACACTCTGTCGCTTGCTATGAATGCCTGGGAAAAACCGCTTAGGGATCAGGGAGACAGTCAAAACTACTTAACACAGACCCATTCTTTTGAGCAAACCAATAATTTCTTTCAATGCTACGTTGAGTTAATCAGTTAAAAGGGTAGTACCCAAGATTTTCGATCTTACAGACAAAAAGTGCATTCTAAACCAATACAGATTCCCCGTTAGTCTAAGAACAACTCTAAGCTTTCATGAATTGCATATTTCCGTGGGATTCTGTATTCTGAGAGCCACATCCAAGTATCATACGCACTTGAAGAACATCTTGGATCAAAAAACGCTCACCTTGTCGCTATGACATGATCATGACCAGACTATCCGTTTCCTCTGACTCACGCGCTTTGGTCACTGAAATTTTAGGCTTTGCACACTGACAGGTAAATTGGATACCACTTCAAACAAGAAATCAGTCATTCACATGCATGTGGTCCCGGTGGTTGATCAACGTTCAAGTCAAAATATGTAACGCTTTGATAGGTCATCGGAAGATGGATGGATGGGATGCGGAAACAATGTATTAATCAAAAGACAAGTAAAGAAACGTTTGGGAATTCGAATGCCGTCAGCAGTTGAGAGCTCATAAACGTAAAACAAGCGCTAAACAAAGCTAGCCAAAGGAGAAAATAGACGGCTGAAACTGGCAAAATCCAGCAAATCCACATGTGGATTTAATTTGTTCTGATGGTTCTCGAATTTCATGCGAATGATTTGATTGTGAGTCTTGAAAGAAAATGACAATATCCCAATATCCAAGCTCCATATCGAGCGAATTCAAGTGACAGTTTTGAAAATACGGCTACGATATGACAGACTTTCAAGAACTGAATCCCATTAATGTACATGCGGGGACTACACAGGACAGAAGATTGATCGAGGTGAATTGCAACTCACATTAGAAAACTTAAATATTGTACGGCAACAATATGAACCGAAATATGGATCTCTTTTGCCAACTAAGTGACAGTAAGCCACGAGAAAAAAAAGGTGAACGTTTTGCCTTATTTCTCACCTATATTACGTGCCTAAAAAGTAGAAACGATAGAAAACAATCGTAAAGACATAAACGTGAACTGGACACGAGTTTGACAGCATCTTTATGATCGTATTTGCAATTGACGCGGAGACCCTCTTACAACGAATACATTATGCACAGAGGCCCTGTTAGCAAGCACATCTGATAGCATCATCCAGTCTTTGTTGTCGAAGCGGCTTAACCAAATCGTCTGCATTGAATCGAACGCCACTACCGCTTTTTGGGCGTCGAGACTCCACTACAATAAAGCGTTTACAGTATGCCGTATGTTCTTCGACACGAATTGGACATGCTTGTTGAACAAAGTGGCTTGATATTGGTGATTCTCGATCAGCAGTGCAGCAGTAGTGGCATGGAAATGACCTTCGACCGAGAATTTCGAACTGTTTACTCAGTCCGGGGTTTGTATTCTACATGGTCCTACATCCGATTGATCCAGTGACCGATGTGTAGGCATGCTGTTAGCTCAGTGATTAACATGACCATACGGCGGTATAAAAAATCTACAATCAAGAAAGAGGTTGTGATGGAAAAATCTTCGAAAATAAAGTAAATCGAACGTGTCTATGACTGCATAGTAAAAGGATAACTTTCAAAAGCGATCGAAACAACTATTTGAGTGTCCAAGTGTTACGAATTGAGTTAGACCACGTGTTAAACGATCGGGTCAGATCAGTTTGCCACCTACGTCTTCTGATTTACCCCATAGGTACTTCCAAGGGGAGTGCATTGTATCGACTTAGACGTTGTGTGAACCACCACCGGAACTTGATAATACCCGATTAGCTTGACACATCGATTGTTCATTTTGCTGCACACGTCACGTGCACGCATTCGTCCATAAACATCAAATGAGTGCGAACACCGGTCATGTTAACGGAGCCACTCGGGACAATTGTGACAGTGACTCATCGCCTCCCTACTCACGTCGTCAATAGGTGAGTTCGCGCTTTTGTCTTGCGCAGATCAAGATAATCAGTAACAAAGTGGCATGCGCAAAGAAATGTTTCAAGCAAGAATAATCCTTAATTCGCTCGAAAATATCCATTGAAGTCACGAGAACAGTGTACCGAACAAAACTTGTTTCCGTGTTTGATCATCAGGCCAATTACGACACAATAAATATGAAAACAATAACTAAGATGAGTCAGAAAAACGGTCAGCAGAGGTTACGGAGGTCACGGACACTCATTGGCCAGTTTCGCGATAGATGACTCATCTAACTGATGCGCGATCAAGAAGACTAGACCTGAATGATATGTCCCATTTTCGTGCAGCTGTCTGAAATGCGCTTGCTATCATGATATACGCGACCAACCCCCCTGAGCACACACAGGAATCAGGTGATTCGAGTCATGAGAGGCATTGCGGTTAACTGGCTGAGCAGTTATCTATATTATGCACCACTATGGCAAATTGGGTGATTGATCAAAGTAAGTCCATGAGGCTCAGGCAACAGGAAACAAACTCCAGAATGATAGTAAGACAGCAAGCAAAATGATGAGGGTTTTCCTGACTCATAATGTGCACATTAACAACAAAGGTGGAGGTTAGAAAAGAATACATGTATGGTCATCAAATTTATGTACTGAGCGAACTGCGATCTCGAACGTCCCTCTAGGCCTAAAGAAGGCTATGGTCAACTGGTTCACTGTACACATGCCTTCATATCTTTGTAACTGAGTTAATGATGAGTGTAGTTAAACAATCCGAGCAATCTGGACACACTACGTCCGTATAATAGCTGCAAGCGTCTGTTGAACTGAAGTACGCCATGCGTTTTGTGTATAATCATTTAGTAGACGACTTGTGGATTGACGTGTTAAGAATTCATCCGTTCCGGAACAAGTTGTCTTGAAAAAGCTTTCGTCAAATAAACCAGCATTTTCGTTTTGAGGATAAAAGAGAAGAGAAACTGGACCGTTTGCGAAGATAGGACGTATGTATGAGATTACCATTGCGAATATCAGAAAAGCATACACATACCGCCAAAAAGTACACACCTTATCACTCTCATATCAAATAAGCCAGACAAGTATATTGAGGAATGGCAGTTGAAAACACGAAGAAATACGTGATCGACATGCCATCGTAATTAGACGTTCATAAACAGGCATTATAGAATGGACGATGGTCATTTGAGGATAGAGTGTTACGTCTTACAGAAGAATTAACGAACAAGGAGTACAACGTTACGACCGATAACGTTTTGCAACTCCAAACCCAACGGTAAGCATACTCAACAAACGAAGCACAGTCATTCCGGGGAGTGCACGCCGGGTTGAGACCGGGTCGCACAAAGAGGCTAAAGAAGGAGGGCTGGGACAAAAGAACAACGTGTTCCATTGACAATTACGAGAACCTCGACGTGTTTGCGTTGGCAAACGGTAACGCTGTCTACTTTGTATCGAAAAGATACCCAAGAAAAAAAAAGTCTAATGTGATTGCATACAAAAGCAAATGTGATGCGACTGTATGTTAAAAATTCATTTCCAGATAAAAGACAAAGACTGTTTGGAAAGATTTGTTCGGTGTGACCATATTGAATCTTCAGACGTTATAACAAAATATTTTGAACAGAATTATCCAAAAAGGAGTCCTACTGAAACACATGAACAGTCAATCGCTCAAAAATGATCTAGGATGAGTAATAGTCATTCCTCGATAAATCGGTTTTCACACGAATCTGCCGCATCTGTGATCGGTGTATCTGACTGGACGTTGTATCACAAATAACGTACACAGTTAGTCAAAAATGGAAAACGCAATCAACAAGAATTTCTTTTGAGAAGAGTGATTTCTTCCCCGCAAGACAACTTAAATCTCAGTGTAACACCCTATCAGTCGGTCAAAGCATTATCAACCTGAAATATACGATCATTCTGAACGAACACTAGTAGTAAGTATGTGTAGACCAAATCGTTGACGGTGTGATCCAGAAAGACACAACCCCTACTTCCAGCTGACCATATGGTAGCTCGTAAATGAACGGAACTTCCATTATCTTGTATTTCGAGTAGGTGCATGCCTGTTTGCACGCGTACAATTTCATCTACCTTCTTGTGACAAAACTGTAACGCATCGTGTAACCATGTAAATTCCAACCGATCGTCGAAAATTAGTCTTTGATTGTCAACACAGCCAGTCCGATGGGTTTGCCCTGGGTCGACTGGAATGTTGGTTGATTGAATGAACAACAGTATTCCATAAAAATACATACTAGGTCGATATCAATAAGCAGGCAGCAGTAGCAGCGACAAGAACAAGAACAAACTGTTACGGTTACTCTGCGTGAGCAGAAAACTAGTCAGAGCACATGTAAAAAAAATGTAGTGAATGAAAATTGTGCACATTAACTGCAATTGTCTTATCTTAGTTTCATAGTGTATATCGTTGATTAACATCCAGCAGTCCAAATAGTCACAAAGTAAACGTAGATATAAAAACTGTCCCATTATCGTTTACATGCGCAGGAGAGTCTGTCATAAAAAGTGAACTGTTTTGAAATAACCTAAATCCCCGAACCTTCACTATTGATTCAAACCATGCTCAGTTGGTTCAATGAGGACAGTAACTTCAACCTAACTGAGAAGTCCTGATCACGGGGTTATCGATTGGATAGAACAGAGTGATTCTGTTCATTCTCCTTTCAAATTGATCGGGCAAGCTGAACACTATTCATACAAGGTTGTGGTTGAGCGTTTGCATTTGTTTATTCGGTCATGCCTATTGTGAGGTTGGTGGCGTAGTGGTCAACACGCTAGTCTCACAAGCACGAGGGTCAGAGTGCAAACTCCGATCCGGACAAGGATATGCACTACTGATGAGCTCTAATAAGAGCGAAACTCGAGTCTAGTGCTTCCTTTCGAAGTGGGCTAGCCGAAAGGCTTATCTGAATGCGAAGGCCGTGATTGAGTGTGGGTGGTGTTCAATTTTGAAATTACCTAAATCCCCGAACCTTCACTACTGATTGTTGTCCCAACAGTTCGTACAGTACAGAGGTACCATTGTTGATATTTCTGCTTGATAGACTAGATATGAGAAAATTATCCGAGAAGAACCTAGTGTGAACACTAGGTACTGCATCAAAAAAGTGGATGAAAAGAAAACAAAGGCTTCGGTCTGAAACATAAAATGGTTGTCAGTTACAAGCTCCTTCGGATAATCCAAACCGGAAAGGGCGTGTGTTGGTTTGAGAAAGAGCAACGTGAAACGTTCGTCTTGAAAAAGGTTGTGTTTGATCACCGTTGTTCCTAGTGTAGTCAAGAAGAAGGTGCGTTAGCATCAGGTTCATTACTAGTAGATAACATTGACGTCATTGAAATAGAAACGAGTAACGAAGCGGTTGACAGATGGAAAACGGTAGATACCATAGTAATCGAACATACTCTGCTCATATTGACATTACAGTGACACCAGGTTCATGAGGTTGAAGAAGTTGTGCTAACAGCTAGAACACTTTTTGCTGTTCCATGAGTATGGTTTTTGGCGTTCAGTTGGCAGTGTGCACTAGATACGATACATTATCTTCTTGCTAAACACCGACTTTCGTGGCCGCAACAACTGTAAAAGTTGGTTGTCACATATCGTCTGCCCAGACGAATAGAAAGTCACATCAAAGGTCAAGGCAAGGTTGTAAGTTGTATGATCCCAGTAAACACCTTAGTGCTAAATAAATCGCTGGACAAGAAATGGACTGGATTTGTAGATAAAAAGTTGAGCTTTTCGTAACAGATATGAATGGGATTCGGACTGCTTCCGAAACAGGTACAATGTAGGTTGTGGTAGAGTGTCAGCCTGAGGACGTGAAATGTATGCAACAATTGTATGAAGCAAACTGTTTGTCTGACTGCGTCCATTCAGCTCAATTAAATGATTCATTGTATACTGCTCTGAAGAATAGTAAAGCTTTTAAGTACATTTTGAACCAACGTCCTTGAACTTGTTAGATTTTGTAAAGCGAAGAATTGTATAGCAAATGTAAGCTTATTCGCTCGAACGTAGACAAAGGGTTGGGCGAACATATCGGATATTCAATCTAGGGTTCAACAAGTTCACTTTCAGATGAATCATTATATGAAGTGCAAGAAAACATTTCGCCGAATGAAGTTTTTAGGTCGATTATAAGGTCTTTCAATCAGTTGGATCTGTGCAGAAGAAAAACGACGTTAGGTAGCTGCAAACAAGATTTGATTTATGGTGTGTCAATCACTAGAACACACAACAGGTAAGATGGAGCCGTTTTGCTTTGCTCTCACTTGTTATTTATCGCACTGTGAAGAAGTGCACACAGGTGGTGTCGACCGGTGAAAGCTATGAAATGCTCGTACAGCGCATACTGGCCGAAATACTGGATGACAGTTGTTCCGCGCCCAAACAACACGCACACAGTCAGACTGATTCAAGCAAACTAATGGGCAAACAGGAAGACGAACGGACAGAGCAGAATTCATCACCCACCCAAAAACGACAGTGTGTGGCTTGATTCACATGAGTGTGTTAAGTGGTTAGTGTAGTCAGTGCACTGTTGTGTGAAGGCGCCGGCAGATGAAATACATCAGATACATTATGTGTGTGCTGAGGTTGGAAGACGTATGTGAACAACTCTGATATTAGTCATGAGTCAAGAGAACCAAAAACAGGTATATAGAAGAAACAACCCCAATTTATGAATATATTAGGTGCGAGAAACAGAATTTAATGTGCCAGGCCGTCAAATATGTCTACTAACATTAAGGTGTCTACATTTTGCAACAGAAGGACAGTCCAGTTGCAGATGAGAGTAAGATAGCAGACGCATGACAAATGGCCTCTTCACAGTCGCACCATTATTTCACAAATAACTCGGCCAAACAACGAAAAAATGCAGACTATTGAATCCGACCAATACCGACTTCTTTGAACGTCTCCAGTAGCAAACAACATGAACCAAACGGGGTTTTAGCATGACAACCCAACGCAATATACAATGGCTAACTAGTAAACGTCACCCACCTAGGCCAAATGAACCCCTTTGTCCACATGGGGTTTGATAACAGCCGGCTGAGTCACCGACAGTGTTCGATGTAGCAGACGATTAATTGGTATTCTCAGCGTACGTTCCAACAAAATTATATGTTACTGATGAGTAATTAGGGATTTGGTTAATTTCAAGTTGAACATCGCCCACAATTGATCGTAGCTGTCGCACCCCCATAGACTTTCCAGTTGACCCCTTTCGAAAAGAAGCACTAGACTCGAGTTTCACTCTCATTATAGCTCGTCACTAGTGCATATCCTTGCCACTGCCTGGACTAGAATTCCGGCCACGCCTTCATGAGACAACCGCGTTGACCACTGCGCCATTGACCTCACATGAGGTACGACTGAATTATCATATGTGAACACTCAGCCACCTTCGCTTTTGAGTAATGATCAGGTTGCCGGATCGCCTTGAGAGGAGACACAGTTACTGTCTGTTAACTCCAATCGATAACCCCTCGACTGGGACTTCTATCCAAGTTGAAATCATAGAAATCATTAACTTGTTGAGCGGTATTTTGATTGCTGATGAGTAACGGTTGAGTGTTCATATATGATAATTCGGTCGTGCCTAATGTGAGGTCAATGGCGCAGTGGTAAACACCGTTGCCTCATGAACAGCGTGGCCGTGATTCTAGTCCCGACAGTGGCGAGGATATGCACTACTGGCGAGTTCTAATAACTCGATATTACTGTACACGTTTGGACGTATTTTACAAATGGTTGACCCCAGTCACCGCCAGCGAAGTGGTGGACAGATGTTTCGACCTAGTTGGGTCTCATCAGTACCACGCACGCCGAAGAATCGAACACACGACCCGTGAGTAAGTGGCAGATTGTAGTCCAAGAGCCTATCCACGAGACCACGGGAACACGATCATGAGGGTTGCAGGAAGGTGTATGAATTAGTTTTCTTAGCCATTGCGATTCCTCTCGCTCATAGGCTGAAATCGATTAGATCACTAGGACCAACCGTTTGCAAAAACCCTTTCTCAACTCAGTCTGGGGCTGTGGTGGATGCTTGATTGTTTGCAGACTAACCACAAAATGGAGGTAAATCAAACCTCACTAGTGATGAAGTCAATAATATTATAAGCCAGACCCTGCTTGGAACGCGTACACATCAAGACATGGGATAAAATGCCTTAAATTTACATCATGGTCCGCATGAAAGGTATTGAAAGAAGAGCGGAAGCTGTTAGCAATACAAAAGGAGTCCTGCACAAATATTATGTAGTGAATGCCAGAGATTGCCCCTTTTCAGAATGATAGATTATGATAGAAAAACTGGTGTTTCCTGGCTTAAACACATTCATTGGAGGGGATAGTTTGTCGGACGGTAGTTAAGGAGACTTTCTTGATATCACTTGGAAAAAAAACAGGTGCATGAGGCAGCTGTCATCAGATCTTTCTGAATTCTCCATAACCTCAAGAAACTTCACTCGGTTTTACCGTTTGTCAAAACGCGGACCATCGTCTTATTGCGTTAGATATCTAGGACAGTGATATCTAACACAGAAGTTTTTCGTACACTAGAAAGATTCTCCTCTTTCAGTAACCTCTTCAGAAACGTCATGATACTCTAAACATCACCTGTAATAAAGAACGACAGAATGTTGATGCTCTGATATTTCTGGCAAAATAGTAGGGTTTTTGCGTTTATACCAATTGAGCATCACGACTCGCCAGTAAGAATAATACCGCTCAATAAGTTAATGATTCCTATCATTTCAACTTGGGGAAAATTCCTAGTCATAGAACCATCGGGCACAATTAAGTGAGTGTGTCTCCATTTCAGACGATCGAGCAACCTCAGCATTACTCATAAGCGAATGTGAGCATTCGTGTAGAATCATTCGGTCGTGTCTAGTGTGAAATCATTAGAGTGCAGTGATCAACACGACTTCCACATAAAATTGTGTCTGGAGTTTTAAACTGTGATAAGTTGTTACTTCAAAAATGGTTTTACTTTGCTTGTAACAGAAGTGAGTGCATTTACCACAAAGTGAGAACACAAGAGAAGTGATCAACAGAATGTCCACGTTGCATCGTCGCTTTAATAAATTCTTTGTATCAGTAACATTGAATAACGCTTTCGTAGTAAACCCTGATGATTAAATCCCGTTTGTTTTTCAGACATGCATGCTTCCACGGAAACAGCCAGTAAGAAAATAAAATTCCTCCCAAATTCTATGCAAATTTTATAATAGATATTACAATCATTAAACACAACATTTGGGACGCTATCTTGAAATAGGTATAAAAACAAATTCAGTTACAGAAATAAACCCTTACCACCAATCAACTTATATGTCCACCTGCAGTTGGGGTGACACAAGCCCAGAGAATTCGTTAAAACATGCGTCATCCTGATGACTACTGCGTGATAGACATCGATAGGTGAACATTTAGCTCAGATGAGATACCCTACATCACATTCTTAGGACTGAATAGACAATGACGCCCTAAACAGCTTACGGACCAAGTAGCTTATACAACAATGAAATACTCTGAGAGCAATTAATTCCAATTCTTATGGTAGCGAAGCTTGGAAACACGCAGAGAAACCGAATCATCTGGAACAGAATGTAAGGACTGTCACACAATCGCACATGAAGGTTTGGTTGACAATTCGTGACAAACAGAAATGGACTTGCAATCCAGTGAGTTGGCGTACTACGGTTTCCATCAGGATTGACCCGATTATGGAAAACACAAAAGCAACGAGAAGGTAATGTAAACAAAACAGACTACGGGTCGAGACAGAGGTGAACAGCATAGAGTGAAGTGTTCCTTCAACCGACACCGTGTGATTCAGGCCCAGGTCAGGCGCACGACGAAACCATAATGACGACTAGACACACAGATGGTAGACAGACAGACAAGTAATTCGGCAGGACACACCAACAGTGAGTCACAGCTGCTCACTGACGGAAGAAACCAATAAGAATCAATAAGCGTACTGAAAACAGTGATAGCTGGACCGGCAGGAGCATAGCGGTTTGTCAGGGCAACACAGAAGTCTCTAACCATGAGTTCAAGTGAGAGTTGTGGAGTACATGCAGTGTGAGGACTGGCAGTTTGAACTATGGATTACCATCGTTGAGCAGGTGTGCGTCGGGTGAACGTAATAATCAGCCAATTCATGACAAATGATACAGTTCTCCGCTAACGGACAACATAAAGGGAAGAGTTCCGTAAAACAAATTACACACCGGAATGGAAACGTCCACATTAGTGCATAGGACCTTTTTTGGATAAACCGAAGACAAGTGAACGATCAGTCACACCACACTTAGTTTCCATTTGAGCGAAGATAGTCAATGAGAAAATGTTGAAACTGAGCGAAAACTCAAGGCACTAATAACCGTATGAATAATGAAGATGAGCACCTGGAAAGTATGAATGTTAGATTGTTATCAAGGATTCCTTAATCACCGGCTGTGTTGCATATAGATCATAAAATGAGCCGGAAAATATTGGGATAATTCGACGGAAGCTTGAGTCTACTCAGCAGAACTACTTAGAGAGCCAAAAGAATGAAGATCGGGATATTGATTAGACGGATCTCAACTCTCGAATGCATGGTGACCGATGATTGGTCGATTAACTTGACTTGCGTCAGTGGCTGAATGGATTGAATCGGTCAAAGTTTTCCGCACATGTTCAGTAATACAGTTGACATTCAGAAAGACTAATCGAATTAATTTCAGTCTCCGTTCGTATCTTGATGCTCACTGATCTTCACTCTGTTTCAATCATCTTGGTGTTTGTCCTTGTCTTCGTGCCTACAACCTGTTTATCACTATCAGATTCATGAAGTATTTTGTGTATCGCGTATAGTGACCGCCTGTGAATTCAAAGGGTTTTCCAGATGCCATCAAACCTCTGAATTAGAAGCGTGCCATCGTCAGTAAATACAACTTTTAAATTCATAAAAATTGGTTCAAATTTTCATTTTTGATACTTAATCGGACACTGTAGTATTCAGGTGTCTTACACATCCATTCACTTACTAGAAAAGAGGTTCTCTTGAGAAATACAATCTGGTTACGAAGCAGTTGCTTGATGGAGTGGACCTTGATTAGGAGGAACCGGTCGAGGACCCAAATTGAACCTGCTAGTGGTCAAGGTAGTGTGTCTACGCTGAAGAGCACGACCGGCAGGTGTCCTCCCCAGGGTAGACGACTGAACCGAGACCCTTGTGGAAGATGACTGTGGTGAGGGAGTGAAATCGTTCAGATCACCTAGGGAACGTGATGACCACCACGTGCTAGGTAGTGGAGGATGACCGCTACAAGGAGAATGAAGCAGGTGATATTAAATTTACAAAAAAAATTACCCATATATTGGATGAAGCTGAAACCGCATGATCCAGTTGTGAACAAAATGCACATAACAAATAGAGTAAACGGGCAATCTTATCCGATGGGAGAGCAAATGAATCACTGCATGAGAAACCATGAACATAGGGTAGAATTGTTTTTCAAATAATTTGAAACTGAATGTCATAATCGATCTAGGTGAATAAGTAGCGATTTGCAAAGACAATTCGCGATCAAACAAGATGAAATGCACAAGTAGTGGGCCATAGAATTGACTGTGTTTCTCTAACGAAGAGAAAAATAGCCTGATTGCCAGACCATCCACCTGGCAGAATACATCCTCACTGAGTTTAAATCGTACGTTTGAGTACGCAAATTCAGTAACTGCTTCAACTCTGTTGGAGGTATACATCTAGTTTACTAGGCCACGCATTACCACATAGCTGATCGCTTGTTGAGTACTTTAGTGAAACCATTGTAAACATGTTTAAGATAAAGCTTGAAAATGACAAACCGAAATTTTCAATTCATGTACGTGGTGTCTATAAGCGGTACATAGAGAACATCTTATGCGTGTTTGGTGAAAGTATCAATCCGAGTATCATTCTGAGCTCCTGGCGTGGCTTCGTAGCTCAGCTGGTAGAGCCCTTGCCGCGTTGAGGCATGGTGTGTCTGTCGCTAGTTCGAATCCAGCCGAAGCCCTGACTTTTCACAGTTGGGTCTCATCTAAATTCATAAATCTGCCACACTACTTATTAGTATCAATCCGATCGTTATTTTCAACTTGGTTTACAGTAGCGTAACATTTACACTGGAATCTGAACTTATCAACTGGCCTTTTTGAGTACACTCGTCCAACGTTATGTTAATGGGAATGTTCTATATAAAATTAACAGGAAACTGGAATGGTCAATAAATCCACCTCAGTGACCTTGTCACACTGTGGGGGGAAAATCGCAAATTGTTCCACTGACAGAGTAATCTGGTCATAGTTGTATCATCAATTTTACACAGTTATGTGAAAGCACTGAGTACATTTGTAGCTATTGTGTCTGACCCCGTAAATTAACTCCTGTTTGCGTTTCATTCACCCCGGCGACAATGCCCCTATATGAAAGTTACATATATAAGATGAAAAGAACAAATGAAAAAAGCGTACACATTACATTGTGTTTCTGATGGCTGTTCGAGGGACTTCTAATCATAACCACAGTCATGTAGATTGACATACACAGTTAAAAAATAGCTATACCGAGTGAATCTATTCAAAAACAAAGGTAAACAGCATCCAGTTTATCACCACTGTCGAAAGTTACTGCGAAAACACGGACAGAAACAGCATGCAAACAAATTTTACAGAATAGTAACAGCAAATGTCAACGTGATATTTGTCATCAGAACGTTACTCGCGCACATCAGAAACCAAACGAATTGAGATTTGCATGGGATGAAGATATACAACAGCTGACTGGGATTGATCTAGACCCAAACAGTTTGACAGCCATCGACCATGTAACAAGAGTTGTGGTAAGTTGTGGCCTAACAACAAGATCACGTTAACATCCACCAACCTAGTCAGTTTAACATTACGTTGGTATTAATGGCTACCACCACCTAATTAGGGACAACGAGATAGAACAGGACGGATAGGGTAGAATGATTTCTAGCTAGCTCCAGGGCAGTAGCAACTCCATTAGATTGACAGCGACTAGATAATTAAACAAACAAGATGGTCAGGAGCAATCTATTGTCTCTGTGTAGATAACAGAGTGCGAAATGCGCTCAAAGCCAAAAATGAACTGACAATTAACGTACTACTTCTGTACAACTATGTGTCCAGTAATGGTCTGAGAAGTACATCATCAAGAATTCAACAGCTGCCATCTCGAACGAAGAACAGGATTAAAAATTCAACGAAAATAAGCAAACCATTGATCTGATATGTCTAACATTGTCGCCCTTTCATGTATGTTAGACGAGGGAACGTAACAAGTAGATTGCGAATGCGACTGATTCTATTCATTACTATTTAGAAAAGGAATAACAAGCAATTGTTTCCCAAAATATATATAAAAATAGTAAAAAATGGAAGTGATAGAAACAAAGAGAGTCGTATTCTTAACAAGGTAACTTCAAAACAGGTAAAAATTCTGAATTATGTGTATAAATTGAGATTCGATCGAAGTAGACCGGTACTTCTCAAATTTGTACAATTTATCGCAACCCCTGATATCGTAACCTCCTCGTTATGCATGCTGCACGTGAGAAATAAAACCAACAGTTGTGAGTGGGTAACTGAGTCCAAATGTGAAAACGTCTGAGCTCCCGGTGTGGTTTCGTAGCTCCGCTGGTCAAATTTAGACATGTTGTTTCTGCATTTGGCTCGAATCCAGCCGAAACTCGGATTTTTGCAATCCGATCTCCCCTAAATTATTCGGTACGGTCTAAGATAATGTTGCATGTACACATGGCGTCTGATCCGATCACCCAAATTCATGGAGAAAATGCAACTGATCTGCCATCCAGATTAACCATCATGCTGACACACAGTGACTCACTCTCCACAGATGGTTGCATTGTGCATACAACTACACGATCGAAGTTCACCAAGGTCTCAGCATGTCTGGAGTTCGGTTCACTTTTAGCTTTGTGCAATAGCGATGGTGGCAGAAGGCAATTAATTTTGGCAAGCCGCTGGCATGTGGCATGCAAGGAAAAAGAAACTTGATAAAAACGAATTAGTAGTGGGCAAAGAAACTGTACGTTTGTGAGCATGTTTCGAGAATTCGTTTCCCTAGCCGTTGCATTTCCATTCGTCCGAAGGCTGAAATCGACTAAATGAAATCTGATAGATTACAGCTCACGAACGAAAAGAAGCACAACGGTTAAGAAAATTTACTCACATACCTTACTGTAATCCTGAGGACTGCGGCCTAGTGGATAAGTGTTTCGATTACAATCTGCTGTTTATTTATGAGCCATAGGTTCGATTCACAGGTATGTTCGATGTTGATGAGACTCAACTAGGTTGAAAAAGCTGTCCACCACTTCACCGGTGGTTACTGGGACTAACTGTTTGCGAAACGTTTGAAGAAACACGAAAATTTCAAACGTCCTTGTGGACGTAGTCAATCTAAGGTGATCATTGGCAGGAGCAACAGGTGCGTCCTGGTAGCGACCAAATGGGGATCCATAGATTTCGGTCATATTCTGGATGTGCCTAACGATGTCTCAGTTTTGAAAAGTAAACTGTGATTCCATTTAAGCGGCATGGGGATTAAATCCAGACACTAGTGAGTACAATCCCCAGGACAAAAGGGCATAGGAAAAACAAGAAAAGTCTGAGTGAGGAGGCCATGCATGTAGTGCGGTATTACGTGGCGTCGAACCTGTCATATGTTATTCTACTGAGTCGAGAAGCCCAGAGCAACAGTAGTCTGAGCAGCACTAAACAATCTCGAATTATTAGAAAAACAACGCTTTTTATAGAGAACCAACAGTGCTTAAGACTGCTATTGGGTGACAAACACGTTGTGCTATGATTGGCCTGTGCGTTGTTACGTTCAGCGATTCGGTTGTTCAAAGCCGACACGTGTCCGAACAATTTGTTCTACTGTTAGGGAGTTGACTTTTCTCTGTCCAAAACCGCCTCCTTCATCGAAAAAATAATTTTATCCAATCAGATTGAGCGGAACTGTACAGAACAATCGAGAGGTAAGCTAGGCTATTTTCTTACCTGTCCGACCTTTATTCCGCTATGTACATGAGCGGATTAGTGACCCTAACTATTATTTTCGGTAACTGTCCTTCGATTTGCTGATTCCAGATCGCTATGCATCACATAAATACTTTGTAATTTTCTCCTTATCTCACATGTTTTTGGAGAGGAGAAAAGCTGTTTTTTGTCCCCGTCTTTTGGTATATCTTGGGAGCAATTACGGGGAAAGTCGTGTTGTTTTCGGGACCGAGATTTTCCGTCATAATTATTACGAGATTTCTGTCAAGCACATTAATATATCGTGGACGAACCAACGTATTCTTTCGAGGGTTCACAACATCCTATCACCACCTTTTACTTATAAATTCGATGTAGCAGGTGATCGTCTTTTTGATTGG
The DNA here is from genome assembly GCA_014338405.1 of Paragonimus skrjabini miyazakii. Taxonomy (NCBI): domain Eukaryota; kingdom Metazoa; phylum Platyhelminthes; class Trematoda; order Plagiorchiida; family Troglotrematidae; genus Paragonimus; species Paragonimus skrjabini miyazakii. The sequence continues at coordinate 37,572 of JTDE01000666.1, forward strand.
TTGGCGTCGATTGTCCACAATTTCGTTTTCAGCGGCTTGTGCGTGGGTTCTATTTGGCTGAACTTTTTCCAATCAGGAAACCATTCCAGTCCAATTTCAATGAAGAATTGTATAGATAACTAAACGGGAGTTACTTTATATAATCGTGATTGAAGATTCGGTGTGCAAGCGGTCAGGCATCCGCGATACATTCCACGGGCATACCCGGGCACAGAGTACGGCCGCGACCCAATTATCTGGTCTTATATAGGATGATCCTCGTTATGCTTGCATGAGAGGCTGACCATGCCACTCTGAGTGAACTGTAAGAACCACAACCGAGCACATGAACTCCATAGTCCTTTTTACTGTCTGAGGTGTGAATTCGAGTATACAAGGAATATTTCTGACCCAGTGTGTACGTTCACAGTCAAGTGTCATGAGGGAGCATTGTGTAATAATATCATGTTCAACCTACATGAAAACCAAAATCCCCTACCAATCATCAGTAAACAAAATACCGTTCAACAAGTTAACGATTTCTGTGATTCCCACTTGGGGAGAAGTCCTAGTCGAGGGGTCATCGACTGAAGTTAACAGGACAGTAACTGTGTCTTCTCTCGAAGCGATCGGGCAACCTGATCATTACTCACAAGCGTTCACATATGACAATCCGGTCGTGCCTAATGTGAAGTCAATGGCGCAGTGATAAACACGGTTGCCTCATGATAGCGTGGCCGGAGTTCTATTCCCGGCAGTGGCAAGGATACTAACGAGTTCTAATAAGAGCGAAACGACAGTTTAATGTTTCTTTTGGAAAGGAGTCGACTGGAAAGTCTCGAGGGAATGCGACGGCTGTGATCAATTGTGGGTGATGTTCAATCTATATGTTAATTATATCAGCTTATCAATAGCAGGTGGTTTCTCAGAAGAAATTTTACATCCCTACATTGAGACGTTTGAAGAGCTCTCTATGCGACCATCTCCCTTACCGTCCCCTTAGGTCCACAAATCGCAGACCACAGAGCTATAACACTTATTGCGAGATGCATTGGCACAGACGGTACTTTCAAAAAAGCACCCTCGCTGGAACACGATTTCCAGTCCGCATTGTAGTTACTCGTTTCTGTCCTAAAAGAAGTTAGTTCAAAGGTAACATTTTATCCACAATAGCGTGTTTTCCGATCAGCACCGTGTAGTGCTCAATCAAGTCTAGTTGAGTCTACGTAAACAGCTCCATGCGATGATGAATCCACTACATGAAAAGCACTAAGTACACTACCCCTTGGAAGAAATGCTCTTATCATGAGAACATGACAGGCAACCGCTATCGATGTTACCCACTCTGACTCCTACTTGGAAAACTAATTCGACAGCAACATTACGTCCACAAAAGTGTACATTTCAACATTTTCCGCTTAACACTATTCATCCTAAAGTGAACAAATCCTCACAGGGAAACCTTCTCGTCCAAAAACCATTTTCACGAGGCACAAGATACCTTCGATTAGGTACTTCCAGCGAAGAAACCAACCTCCCACAACCATAATAGAAACAGTTTTGGGGTCTTGAATTGCACACAATCCTCACAGAAACAATGTAACAGTCTTCAGAGTCCACAGCTTATTCAACGATCGATCGGATCGATCTGTTACGTAGGAACACCGATTTGCCAAAACCACTTGATGACTCTGACTAACTTGACATCAATGCCTACCATCCCTCACCCTATTGATGTACTACCCCTGTCGAACCCATATAAATGTGTTGTATTTGGCCTGATGATGAAACACTGAAAACAAGCTAGTTTGCTACGCGCTTCTTCTTATTCAACGATCGTTTTGCCCTCCGAATCAAGCTAAAGGAAAGCTGGGATATGTGAATGATGCACTACAGGTATGGTTTCTACTAAATATGAATGCGCAGTAGCTAACAACGATTTCATTTTAGAATCACAGCTTCTGGAATGTTTACTTCAAGTGACACGGTTTTAGTTTAGCCAGAGAGAAAAAAACCTTCAATGGATTTTCAGAAACCCCCTAAAGTATCATCCGACCGAACGCTGTTCTTTAAACTACAACCTTTACATGTTACATACCTAACCTGGTCCTGAGCCCAGACGAAAGGATGATTATACCAACGTTCTGTCGGTTAAGAGTTTACGGGTTCGAATACTCGTCATTTGAATTTTGTATAGACCTGGACACCCTAGCTCGTGTGCACAGGTTCAAATACTGGACGGTTTAACATGAACGGTTTGCTTTCTTTCTAAATCTTTTAGTCAGGAGGACACCTAGATGTTGATACTGCCTACCTTAACGTATGGGCGTTCACGAAAGCTTAACGAATGTACAAACGTCAGAAGATCTAAGGAGAGGGCAACTGACTGTATACTCTGTTCTGAAGGATTCCCAGTATTTTAATGAACCGGGAACGATCTTGATGAGATCCCAGTCTCTCATATACGAGATCGGTGAAGCTATCACAATTTAGACGTGCAAAAATCTTTCGTATCGATCCGGAAATTGTCCGCTCTTCAGAAAATTGTCGGATCGCTTTAAAGTATGGTATTTGTTTCAATCATCACCACTGTACAACTAGAACGATGTCAAAATACTTCGGTCATTATTCGAAATTATTTGGAGTTTATGGGCATTCGTAATCCTCATTCTTTGGTAAGGCAATTAATAATAATGTTAACAGAACGAGTTAGAAGTCGAAGGGGAATATGAATAAAAATTGTGCGGAATGGAAAGTGGAACGCCAAACGTGTTACATTATGAAAACGCACTACTCATGTCTATGAGTGGAAGGGCCCGTTTCATACTCAGTGAACAGTATTATTCAACTTTATGAATATCTCAACCCGAGTATGATCATACTGCAAGAAAACTGGTTGGATGAGGATATCAAAGACTGTTTCGCCCAAATTAAAGGTTTCAGTAGCTATCGTATAGATCGCTCCGTGTGTTACAAAATATATGGCTGATATGTTAGTATTTACATCAATAACTTATGGGGCGCGTCCGTGCGATTTCTGTCTACTTAGTCTAGTGTTTATGCAAACTGCAAACTAAATCCCCGAACCTTCACAACTGCTTAATTGTTGAATACAAAATCCAGATTCTTAAGTGGGTTCTATTCAGTGGTGACGTATAACACTTACTTATCTCCCAGGTGTCCTGTCATTGACGACTTTTCAATATCTTTCTCTTGGATGTTCTTCACACGTCGTCATTTATTGTATGTGGCGGTTCCCATCGATCTCAGACCACTATTTCCTATCATTCTCAGCCTGCAAAACATTGGATGCGTATCTTGATTTAGTCCCCCTTGAAAACACGCAAGTGTTTGCAGTTAACAGGCGCGCCTCACTTGATAATCCCCAAGATTTACAGTGAGACACGCCAGAAACTCTTCATCTATGTCTGAGACCGTATACACAGATATCGACAACTACCGTGGGTGTATAGTAATGATACCTTCATCCGCCTTGATCTTGTTTGTTCACCACGATTTGTCTATGTACTGTGAACGGTTGGTTAGTTATCTAAATTTCTGCCCCAGCATTCGCTGTCTGTGAGAAACTATCTTTATTTTTGGAGACAGATTTTCTCCCCCGTATCTCAAGATGCCTCGCAAGAAGAAAGAGAAGGCTGACAAATCAGTAAATGAGTTACCAGTGGAATACCTTTTACAGTATACTAGATGTGAGTTGAATCGTCTGGAGTAGGTATACATGAACAAATTACTGAATGGAAAAAGTTGCCATGAGATCTGACAAATCACGAAAACGTTGAATCCTCCTATCAAGAAACTAATTGTTGCCATGGAACAGCTCAATCGTAATTTCAACAAGATAGAGAATAGTCTCTTTTTAGCTTCCACAGAACTTCCCTCCTCCACTGATCTGTCTATTTCTATTCAGAACTCGAACCACAAAACGTCCTGTAACATCGATTAGGCGAACGTACGCATGCGATTGAAATCGTAGTCCTCAACCGAATTCGTAAGCTACCGTTGCTTTCAATAAAGAAAGAGTAATCTATTGACGTTAATCCAGTCAGTATTCATCAATTTGCGTATAACTACGGTGGAAGTTACATCGACAGAACAAATAGATACTTGAACTCTAGGATGAAGAAACATTTCAAGTTGAACATCACTCACAGTTGATCGCAATTGTCACATTCCCATAGACTTTCTAGTCGACTGGAAAGTCTATAGGAATGTGCCAACTGCGATCAACTGAGTGATGTTCAACATGAAATTAATGAAAGCTCCGACTACACACTGGTAATCTGAAGAAGCATTTGCCAAAATAGGTTCAGAACGTGACTGTGCAGCAAACTACCAAACTACTACCTTGTTGTCAGACAACAGCACACGTGAGAAAGAACGAGAGCAAACCAAGTTTTACCTGAGAAAAAGTTTAAGTGAAATGAACATCCTTCGAGCTAGTTGTTTCTACGCCAAGACAGCAGAATAACTTGGGGCTCAACTTTGAGTAGTTCAACTGATTTCCAATGGATATGAAGTTGCTCCCAAAATAACAACGATCTGTAGCTGCACTGAGATATTATATCACACAAACATCGTACAAAGAGAACTTGACAGTTCGTATAAGAACTAATGCGGCGGACCGATATTTGAAGACAGGACTACGAGGAGCGAAGCATAAAGATACCTATTGAGATTTTGATTCAAGAAGCTAAACACCAAAATAACTGAATCAATGACAAGGTTCATGAATATTCTCGGATGTGGTCCAACCATTTAAGGCCACCAACATTTTCACATCACAGTTTGAAAACAGGATGGCTTTGTTTCCCAAATTATCTCCACGAAAGAGAAGAATGCGGTTGTTTAAATTCTAACAAATGAGGCAAAGAACCATGACACAACTATCAATACGTCATCATTCGTTTGATGACTAGGAACAGGTGATCACTAAGTGAACCTTTGGCTCATCACAGTGATTACTAAGGTGATTAATGTGATGTCTCGTGAAAGGTAAAATACAAGGATTTTTCAGCTTCCCTATATGTGCAATCGATGGTTCCATCTTGGACAGGTATTTTAATCATCTCAGATTAATGACCACTCTTCATTCAAGAGAAATTAGTGATAAAGATGTTCCCAACAAAGATAAGATGATGCACAGGTAGATTAAGGATACTGTATGTAAGAATATGAAATTAAACTTGAATTGAGTAAGATGGATCTGAAGATAGAATTGATACATTTGAATGCTCGAGCACAGAGTCAGAGTAAAGCGTGTCGAACTGCAGTTGTTTGTATGTGCAATTCAAAATGAACTCGAAAGATCACAGTTGTTAAATTATAAAGTCAATCAATCAGTGGAAAATCAAGTGCGATGACCTGGTTAACAGACGATTCGACAAAGCGAGAGACAGAAAAGTTATGTTCACAGACAAGATGTGAGACGTTCTCATAAAGGTGAGCAAGCTCCGAGAACAAGGCCAAAAGCGTTCGTGCATCCGTATGAAGAGTAGAAGGACGAGCTAGCCGGTTGGAAAATCAACCGTGCAGACAGAAGCTTGTATAGATGGGTCTCATTTTATTACACACACACACACACACGTGCATGCAGGCACGCAAACACAGACGAACAAATGATTGGTGGGAATGCCGTGAATAATGATCGGCTGTCATCTGATGGATAGCTCGACGATGCTCTACGCAACCTATCACGTACACATACGCAATGGCTGTTCTAGATGGAAATGCGCCAGACGAATGGGAAATCACACAGCAAGAAAGTGAAAGTGTAACAGATAAGCGCAATTAACGGACAATTGAATACCTTTGAGAGAATATATCTGGAGTAAGAAAAACGGAACAAATCTACCGTTAAACGAACAGAGAAAAACGGGAATTCGCAATATGTTAACAGTAGTAACTAACTGCACATGGTAATAATATGTTTATCTACAGCAGGGGCAACATACAATTGACCGAGAAATGATGAAAAACGGAAAGACCACGCAATCACTCTTTTTTTTCATGGTGAACATGCGACTTACAAGCAGACTACATTTTTATCAACCTGAGAAAGAAAGCCGAATCGGTCATCAATATTAGATCAGTGCCTTCAACTCACATGTTTTCATTTCATGAGTTATAGGAGCATGCATACGCTTGATGTTTTTGAGTTGTTCTATGCATACAGAAGAATCCACAAAGTCCGGGTTCGGAAAAGCTGGTTTACAGATATTTTTGAATCTAGGCTAAACGCAGGAACTGATAACGAACGGATGGTGGATTGTGCGCTTCGGGACAACGGGATATAACGAATGGACTTACTTTGTTCGTGGCCCAGGAGCAGGCTGAATTTGACTGATCGATGGCAACACGGAGGCAGTAGGCACAAACACTAGCGGGGCCTTTGAACCACATGAAGAAGGCTGATGAACATCCGTGAAAACGTCATCGGCCTATATAGAACCAAGGGGAGTGTCGAGTTAAAAGAAAACTATAGTGGAACCTCTATTTTGACGGAACGAAAGACTTAATTGTAGATTTAATGGGTAACCGATGGATCAGACAGACATTGCAATAACACGTCATGAGCGCAACGCCAGGAGACGTTGTCTGGATTTGCACAAACCACACCTAAAGAAAATATCGGTCACTCAAGTGAGATGAATGTGATGTGAGAAAACCATTATTGTGACCTATAGGAGCTTACACGCAGTGTGGTATAACAAACCAAAGAACGACCTAAATGTCGTAGATTATTACAATGGCAAATAATGTTAGTTATATTACATACGCATGAAGTAGATGCTACTTGATAGCTACCTTCCTTGAAATCGTAGACCAACCATACGAAAGGTCAGTGACATTTGGAAACGTCTCAATGTGTCCCGTCATTTTAAACAACCTTAGCTTGTTTACTTAGTCAATAATCTCCACTGCACCGGCTGCGTTCTGTCGAAGTGCCTAGTGTGTGTGAATCGTCGATGAGCATCCGTCCAGGCTATGGTCATCATTCATTTTGTCCCTCGAATGACCAACATTATTTGGTATCGGAAAACTGACGGCAACATTACCAGACTTGGAACGTGTAAGTGAGCACCAGGGAACCTGATAACGTTGGTTTTTGTAGGAGGGATCACAAACTGAAAGGGCAATCGACGTATGAGTTTAGGGAGCGATCCTTTGAAATCATGTTTTGTTTAGAAGCGACCGCATCTGATTGGTGACAGAATCCATTTAAAGAGGCCACTGCATGTGTGTGAACAAAACGGAGATATAAATGTTCAACGCCCCTCTAGCTCACTTAAATCTACCAGGATGTAATCATCTCCAGTCAACTAACTCGACTATCGCTCAACTACAAATCAAGTCAGTGATGAGTGAATGCGATACATAGCCAGGTCACCTTTACTGGGCACCCCAGTACTTGCATTGTTTCAGTCTACCAAAGTATAACGTGATTTGATAGACTTTCCAACGTGTTTTCGACACACAGGTCAAGGCCCCTGATACAGAAATCAGACCGAGGTATACGATAACATTGCACTTCGATCACCGTGGTAAATATCAACATTTTTCCGGATTCTAGTAGAACAAATCCTAGAGGGTATCCGATACGCGGATCTTTTGTACTCTGTTTATCAAACAGCATATCAAATTGCTTTTGTAATTTACAGAAACGAACCTGTGTGTGATGACCGGCACGTATCTTTTTCTTAAGAACGGATTAACGTTTGAATTGGTCCGTCAAAAAACAAAGCTACATTCAGAGATGATAACCTGTTAATGTGTTCTAATTCGACGGTTAACTTTATATTGTGACGCGTCATACTGAAATTAGTTAATTTGGCTCAAGCGTCATCAACGTTTGAAATCAGATAAAAAATAATGTCCACATAGCGCTTGTAAGATTCCCAATTAAAGAGGATGTGATGAAGTTCAGTGGTCTCTAGTTTGGCTAGGATGAATGGAAATATAGTCGAGAAAGGGCTGCTGAAAGTGGACACCTCAAAAATTACATTTTAGTAAAAAACTGACTCGTTCAGAAAGTTGAGAAAACGCCTATTTTTAACTACCATTTTGGGGTAAGGCTAACAGCGAATGATCGCTCCTCAAACTCATACGTCGACTGCTCTTTCATTTTGTGATCCCTCCTACAAAGACCAACGTTATCAGGTTCCCTCGTGTTCACTTACACGTTCCAAGTCTGGTCATGTTGCCGTCAGTTTTCCGATATCAAATGATGCTGGTCAGTCGTGGGACAAAATGAACTATGACCATAGCTTGGACGGATGCTCATCGACAATTCACATACACTAGGCACTTCGACAGAACGCAGCCGGTGCAGCGGAGATTAATTGTTAAATAGACGAGATAATTAGCCGTAGACTTCCGAATGTAACGTAGATTGTTTGTCTTGTTGCAGAAGACATATCACATTCAGCAAATGCCCATGCTGGAACCACGCCTTCAAGATAGCTTGCCAAGTTTTCTTCGTTTTTTGCTACTGCTTTCTCATCTATTGTTATCAATCTGGTTACGTTGGAAAAACACAAGCCACTTATGAGAAAGAATTCATGAGCATCCCACTAAATATATTTGTCACGGTTCGACTAAGCTCATGGCAAGCATAATCGGGTTTCATATGGCTTAGACGAACTATCGAACTAAACCGAACGAAGAGCTCCGAATCACTTACAAGGTCCGCCAAACCTACCTCAAATGGATCAGAGCATGACTGTTATCAACAATTGAGTCCATCGTAACAACACACCATGAGCCATGGTCGTGTACGTAGGATCAATTCACACACACCCCTCAGTTTGTTTAGCCATCCATCTCAAAACCACTTTACCTCCAGCCTAGCATGAATTGCTTAACGTGGTCAACCGCGGCTGATAAGTTTACTCAATCCAACACACACCAAAAACAATATCTCCCTCCATTAGACCATGATATCCCTCATTCTGTGTGGCATTTACAGATCAATGTGACCTGCATCGTCGTCTCCTATATAAATTGCATATCACTTGAACATTTGTGCAAACCTAACGAGAGAAAAATACCTTCGCATTTGTTGAAAGTGACCGCGAACGTTGATTGGTATGCGACCCAGGTGCACTGGGCAGCGCTGAGGTGGGAATGGTTGAGCTAATAAACGATTCGCTCTCCGTGTTTACGATTTCCGACGATTGCCTGGGTTCACGTATAATAGTTGACTGTTGCTCGGAAAAGTGTGTTCTAGACAAGGGAAAACGAGTGTATTGGTAACAGAAAAACGGACATATTCAACAAATAATAGTCATCACGTTTTGAATATCAGGAAGAATTACACCATAGATACAATCCGGCTAAGTATAACATGCACATGTTGAGGGTGAAGAAACTGGTATTTTGATACTGATTCGACGTACATCCTCGCTCCGGTGAGCTTGTGTGATCAAAGAAGTCGGAACACAAACGTACGATGGAAGTGAAAAATGCAATGCCTGCGCACGCGTTCTTGTTTTTAGCGCACAAACTGTCGACAAGACGACCGAGTGGAAGCGAAAAAATCGGTCAACAGACTATTGGAACTTAACTCGCCCAGCTAGAGTTCAAGGTCAAGCGCACTGGTACCCAGTGTGAATAACTCAGCAGTGTGGATCAATTCAAAGGAAACATCTCACACTAACCAATTTTCCCTGTAGCATTCGTCTTTAGACTCCGTATTTCTTGTGATTAACTCAACCTTCATCAGCCAACAAGGAAAAGGTTTACGAAGTAATACTTTCCGATTACGGCAGCAATAGAACATATGGCAGGAAGTATTCCGTACAAATGGGAATGTACTGCTGAGGTCCGATCAATACAATGTGGTCTGGTTAACTTCGAAAAACGAACACACATACGAGGAACATGTTTAAGAGCTTACAATGAAAGACAGAGATGAAAAGAACTTTGATAACCCTTGAAACATACTGTTGTCAGTTTTAAAGATCACACGTGGTAATTTGGCAATTGGCAAAATAAGGCATGTGCAGTTGTAGGCCATCAGAGGAAATATATGCAAGCCCACTTTACAGGAGCCTCAGTAATACCTAGTGTTGTGAGCCAAGAACACAGATGGCGCAAGAGGTATGTATTCAGTAAACCAACACAAACGTTTGAACATGACAACAAACAAAAACACTCATCTGAGTACGGTACTGGGCCCAGAACGTCACAGTTGCCACAGACGCCAATACTCAGTTCCTTTAGGTACCAGAAACTATTCCATGCCATGCTGCACTCCGATGTTTCTTGTAGTTTTCCTGCGGCTACGTCAATGTCAAAATCTGTGTTCTGACCTCACTACTGAATAGCAGTGGTGTGAGTAGCATAGTACGATCGTTCCTCCTCAATACAAATTAACGAGCTGGAATGAACTATATTAATTGAGGCTGTAAAAATGTTGACAAGCAACAAACCAAGCAGCTTGGTCGATCGAGTAAGCGTCAGTGATCCAGTGGATAAGGGGCTCGACTCACGACACGAGGGTTGGCGGCTAGAATCGAGTCCACCACTGCAAGATGACTTCAAACAAGGTGTGCGCAGCGGAAAACTCTGCCTTCAGTTGCACATATCACATAGAACCGGCCACTCAGATATGAAAGATCGGGATAATCAAGGTGAATATCCCATGAACAAAGTACATAGACAGAAAGAGAGAACGTACCTTAAGTTTGGCGGCACATCCGCGTAACCCACATTCGCATTCACCCGTGTGGTCAGCTCGTTGGTGAATCTTTCACATAACTCCCCTAATCTGGTTGTCTATAACCGGAAAGGGAGATGAGGAAGAATAACATATTTAGGTGGATCGTATCAGTACCAAGTCGGATCTAAAGATCATCTGGATTACGTGCGAAGTGGAGACCGAAAAAGACTGGCAAAACACGAGGCTAAGCGCGTGCGTGCGCGCGTGACAGACATTAAGAACTTTGAGTGTCTGAAGATCATTCATATTTGCCCGCAACCTTTACATTCAGCTAAACTTTCCAGTCGACCGTTTTCGAAAATAAGCACTAGACTGGAGAGTTATTTTTATTAAAGCGAAACAGGCTGGCTGGAAACTCTCGCCGAAAACAAAGGCTGCGATCAAATGTGAGTGATGTTCAGCTTGAAATTAACGAGATTCCTGATTGTTCATCAGTAATTTTGAATATAGGGTCGAGTATTAAGACAACTTCCTCAATGTAAGCATACATGGGTAAAACAAACAAAAGACGATTTAGACTTGAGTAGAGTTCACTACATCTCTGCTGATGCTTGCTGCGGGCCAGATAAAAGTACAAAATTTCAAACCACAAAAGAAATACAAAAGTAGAGCTCGAATACGTGTTGGGTTATTACCACGACAGCATCAAGGTGATGCACAGTTCCGTTCATGCGGAAAAAATGGGGTGGCGGTAAGTGATTGCAACTTCCACGACATACCGTACTAAATATTTGTCCGGAGATGAGCACATGCCAAGAAAATGTTCTTATATATATGCGTAAAAATTCGTGTGAGATGTAAGATACACAACCAACACAAGTAATCGTAAACCAACGAAGTAGTGGTTGGTAAACTCTACATAGGCAAAGGTAAGCTACGTCGCCTGCCGGCCCATGGTAGCTCCATTGAGGACAACAAAGCAGTTACACACGTGTTGCAAAGAATTAAACGCTACCCAGATTTCGTAACAACTTTTGTGTGCAGATAAACGAGTCAGCTGATCCCTTTTGAAGAAATGCACCAGATCTAAGATATGTTTTATTAGAAATCTTCAGTACTGTAATCCTCACCATGACCGAGATTTGAACTTCCATCCACGCTTTCTGATCACTGCGCCACCGACTTCACATCGAGAACGATTAAACTATCATATTGAAAAACAAAGTTAACTATGAGTAGTGCTCAGACTGCCTGATTACCTTGACAGGATAAACTTACCGTCTCGTCAACCCCGTGTTCAGTATGACTTGGGCTTTTATTCGAAAAGGGTCGGTAGGAAGATTTAGCTGAATACAAAGCCCGCGATCAGACAAAATCACCGGTTACTTACTAGCTGTTACTTATATTGAAAGATTATCGTAAATTGTTGGTCCCTGGAATGAGAAAATTCGTTTCCCCTATTTGCGTTCACTATTCCATTCACCTACCTGACATTTAGTCCATATAACCTATTCATCCCATTGTTGTTCTACTGAACTAATTCATTATTAATCGTTTGTGTCGCAAGTAGGCATTCTTGAACTGGCCTACTAGCGTGACGGTTCACCTTTGACCTTGCCGGCTTTTTTTCGGAACCAACTGGTCTTGTTGAGCCAGATTATGGTCCTGAACGGTGAAGGTTTTGCTGTTGTAGTTATCTATACATTCCTTTTACAGTACCGTAGAAATAGTTGAGTCTAATCTTGTTTTCAAGTTGGAGCGCCGTTTTCGGCCTACGCGTAACTCAACGTTCAGACGCCGATCGTTACAATGAATAGAGGGTAATGCGGTTCAGCCACATTTTGCAAGGGAAGGTGGCATCCGGAATCCCGTAAGCGATTACCCAACTTTGTGTGTAGCCCTGAATCATAGAGCTGCGAACGACGGGCGCAACGGTTTGCATGGAGGCAGGTAGAAACATAATCTGGCATGTACTTTACACATATGTTCCGGATATGAAGGCTAGTTAGGCAAATAATCATATATGTGTTAAATTGAACTGTTTAACGGCAAGTTGTGGACTCACTGAGGTTCGGTTCAGGGTCCTGAAATGACAGTCAGCTCGTCCTTAGATTTGCCTACCACAGTAATACTATGACATGCAGGGGTCAAGCATTGATCGGACTCAAATTCAAAAGACCATCTATTGCTTGTGTTCCCTGTCGACCCGAATTTTTATCAGGGCGGGACTACAGTTTCCTCATTGGCTAACAAATGTCTCTTGCATTGTATACATAAGCAAACCTCTCTTATTAACACCTACATCCAACGTTTGCATCGGTTCTCCATCAATGGTGTCTTTCGTTATTGTTTCACTGTAACAATGGTTCTTTCTCGAATGATCGTGGCGTGAACATAGTTTTCGACGTTCCTCTGACAGCTCTGCCACGGTTGACTTCATTCCCAGATGATCCACCGACTCATTTGTTTTAACAGACGAGCAGTTCGTTTTTTTCCTACTATCACTGTCTATCCTGTTGGCAACATACCAACTTCGAATGAACCGCTCTTTCTTACTGATCTAATAAATTCAGTATTATACTGCTCATTTTATACAACAAATTCCCGTTTTCGGTTTGAATCGTATTCTACTTAGTCATATTTTACTGTTCTGGTTGCACAATTTTGTGTTTACGTGTCGCCCAACATCCACTTTTGTGTGCTGGTTCCAAACAGTAACTTTAAGGTGTAGAAACCAGAGTTGGAGTTTGTCGTGTATGCACGTTCCAATTGGTATCCATCTGTATTCACTACGCTCAATGTGTTCAGTGTTAACTGAAGCGTCAATCTGAAGTGTTTGAGATTCAATGACTACACCACATCTAACCGTCCAGCCACGTTCACTCATTCGCAATAAACACTTTTGTTCATCCTGAGTGAACGGGGGAATTCAGCTAGTGCATCATTCATGAAGTTGAAACATGTCAGAATAGTGCCACCTACCGTTTGCATAGAAGATGCCCATCGAACCCATGAGGGTTGAGTGCATAAAACCTTCGCGTACATTCCACTGTTCAGGATGTAAGGATGTGGCATACTTTGTGAAACGTGTAACGTGGTAAAGCAGGTCAAGTTGGGTTAGCACAATGCGAAACTTTTCAATAAGCTATGCAGTTGGTTAACGTTCGATGTGGAGGTGAATACATCGAAATCCTGCACTTTTACACGACAGAGAGAGAGAGAGAGTATCAACTAGATGTAAGGACATCTGAGATAAACCGAAGTAACATTAGAAATATTAGCTGTCTTTTTAAGTTCGGCCCACAAACAAGTCGATAGGGCAGTCATGGGCAGCTGGTTCGGTTCTGTTTTTAGCGTTATTTTTGCAGCAAAACTCGAGAGAAAAACTAATGCCGCAACTGCTTATTACGTATCACTACAAAAGATTGACCGATGATAGCCTTCCCTTCACACATAGAGTATAGCCGACGAAAAAGGTTCTTCCCACCTAAACATACGTTTCAGCATGAGAAAAGGGAAAATCAGAGTAGTCCAAATTTTCCTGCTATTTGTACTACGAGAAAAGTAGGTAATTTCACGCAACCACGTGTCTATCACAAGAACACTAGGAAAGATCAGTATCTACACCTCGAAAGTTTTGCGTCTCGTCCATTTAAAGGATAGTTAGTGCATACGCCGTTCGACTAAGCCAGATGTATCAGCACAGAAGCAAAAGTTTGGAAGGTGCCAACTTTGTTACAGGCCACTCCATAGCCTAATGGATAGGCTAAACCGCTTATTATAAATTTCGAACAATCCTGTGACATCAAAATTCTATCTAATACCACCTTTAGAACGCTAAGGTTTTCCCGTCCACTCTGCATACCAGTTAGTTTCATATAAACTTGTTGGTTTTATCGTAGGAGTAGACGATATTTGTAATCCAGTGGTTTTGTACAGAACATTCTGGATCCTGAAAGCCCAATATAAAAAAAACCAACGTCCAAGTCGGCATATCCAACATTGCCACGAATATCGGTACGGATGCGGATCATCCTGCATAGACCACCACTGACCATCAATTGGAAACCAGGATCACAGGGCATATCCCAAAGTGGTCACTTATACAGGTGCGATCAAGCAGAAACATAAGGTGCATGCACCGTTGATTGCAAATCACATTCTATTGACATAACATCAAATGTAATTTGGCAACCACGTTTTGTGTTCAACATCACACAACCGAACCATGTGGTACGTTAAAGAAGTTTTTATGGGAAATTTAAAATCCATGTTGTGTATTCAGAAACAAATAGTTTTACAGAAGCTACTACAATGATAATGATAGCGACTGGGAATGATGAGATTCTCAAGCTGTTTCATCTACTTGTTCACATTAAGACATCAACAGTCTGTTGTATCTGCTCGCAAAGATATAGCTAAACTTATCTAGACACAAATCATATCATAATAGCCATACTGTTCCACCGAATTAGTTTGTTAGTATAGGACATTAACTATGGGAAATTAGTACATGGGCAGCACAATGATAAAATGAACTATCTGTGAACAGTTGAAAAGTGTACAACCTTTTCATACGTGACATACAGTCTACTATTTAACTGTCGAAAGCTACACTTAATAAAGCGTAATATAGACCAAACAGTTGTGCAAATCAAACGAGTCAGCTAACCAGACAGACAGATAGGACAGGCAGACAGAGCGAACTGAACGGTACACACAAACAGGACAAACGTGCAGTATCGGTCAGTTCCTGGATATTCTGTTTACACAGATGCAACTGTTTCAAATGAACTAACCTTGTAGTACTAGCAGTACATTTGTGACCAGATGAATGATGTGTTTAATAGAGTCAGAATATAATGGACCTTCTGCAGCTAGATATACTTCGTGGCAAAATTATATGATCACACGATGACAATCGATTTTTGCAATAAATACATGCTATTAGAAAAATCTGAGCATAATTTTGCTTGAATAAACTTAACATACAACGAAAAACAGTTGCGACAAAACTAGATGACCATCCCCAGGATGCCATGATATCTTCAGGTGGATGCACTGGGCCAAGGTTAGCTGGTCCCACAAACTTTACGAGTTTGGAAAATCGATCGACACTACAGTTATCGGGCCGGTTTGCCAGTAGTCTGAGCATTAATCAACTGTCAGGTGAGTAAATCCAATATGATTCGCACTTTATCTTGCTGTTTTTATATCCACGTCATATCAAAAAGGTGCTATGAATTGATCTAGTTAGAAAGAGAAAATTTCGGTGCTTCAGCAAACGCAGCTAAGCAATATTCGAAGACGTAAGCATATCGACATAATAAGTGAACAAGAATGAAGTTGCTGTCCTACTGCAGAAATTACTATGATAACAATAACAATAGAATGTAGTTCAGGGTCCGAATGTAGGAATCTCATCCAGTTTGGCCAGTTCACTAATAGTGATAGTCTAACAAAGTCACATGCTTCGCGAATGCATATCGGTTATGCAAACACTGAAATACACCCCCTGCTTCAGAGAGAGTGTACCAAGGTCAACGGTTTTCTCACAACTGAATTACATTAAATGTCATTGATAACTTTAGAAATTAGAACTTCAGCTCATGGCAAACGAGGTTGTATCCATCGCTAGTAGGGTTTTATTTATAGCGATCGGTTCACACAGAAACCACTGGTAACGCAGTCCAACAGCCGCAATTTCGACAAAGTGAATACGAATAGTTCGTTGTCAAAGCTGTTGACATCTATGTGGGAATTGCCAGAGTCTGAAATCACCACATCATCTACACGTTCATTTTGTACATAATCCATTCTCTGTAAGAATATTTAGACAAAATCTGGTACACAGTGCTTGTTTGTTGTTATGAAAAAATGTGGTTGCTGATTCATTCACAAAGGAGATAGTGACAAAAGATGGGATAGTCATAAAAGTTTTTACCGAGGTAGCTGCCGACAAGAAAGCATTCTGTACACAAATTTGGCGTGACATTGGTAATGAGTATTGACCAGGTTGCCCGATCTTCTCGAAGAGGAGACACAGTAACTGTCCTGTTAACTCCAATCGATAACTTCGCGATTAGGACTTCCTAGACAGGTGGAAATCTCTGATCTCATTAAACCTGCTAGGCGATGTTTTAAATTACTGATGAGTAGTGGGGGATTTGGTTAATTTCACGCTGAACATCACTCACAATTGATTGCAGCTGTCGCATCTCCATAGAACTTCCAGTGGTTGAGTGTTCACATATGACAATTCGGTCGTGCCTAATGTGAGGTCAGTGGCGCAGTGGTTAACACGGTTGCCTCATGGACAGCGTGTCCGTGGTTCAAGTCCCGGCAGTGGCGATGATATGCACTACTGACGAGCTACAATGAGAGCGAAACTCGAGTCTAGCGCATCTTTTTGAAAGGGGCCGACTGCAAAATCTATGGGGATGCGACAGCTGCGACCAATTGTGGGTGACGTTCAACTTGAAAGTTACATGTATTTAATACTTGATGAAAAAATTTTTGTTGCAGTTATTGGTAGGAATTTCCTAATAAAGTCCGGTAACTGTGTATAGTTCAATAACTGTCTGTTGCTTCTGCATACAAAATCGATCAAATTCGAACCCTCTGCGATGTACATAATAAATTTGAATAATCTTACTGAAGAAAGCTTAAGGGCAATCAAATTTAATCGCGAACCCAAATGCAGTATGTATTTTTCGAAGCCTGTGATAATCTTCTACAAGCATTCGAGCAACCATCTGTTTGCAGTAAAGTAAATCTGAGCAACAAATACGCACAGTTTGTGTCTTTATATGAGGTTCAGGTATAAAACTGTCGAAGCATACCCTAAATATCGAAGCCAGGATGTCTGGTGCGGGTTTCAAAGCCGGGTCTTTAAGCCCATTCCCAATGTCATGTTATTCTTTAATAGATAAGGAATGTACACGCTGAAACAACAAAAGAATTTTGTAAGACGTATTCTGCACTCTATTATCAAGTATTTTTCGGTTACACATGGGTTAATCAACACACTATTTTATTGTATCTGCATTTTTTAAAACCCTTTAATGACAATCAATTGTGGGTGGTGTAAAACTTGAAATTAACCAAATCCCCCATTACTCATCAGTAATCTAAAATATCGCCTAGCAGGTTTAATCAGATCGGAGATTTCCACCTGTCTGGCAAGTCCTAATCGCGAAGTTATCGATTGGAGCTAACAGGACAGTTACTGTGTCTCCATTTCGAGACGATCGGGCAACCTGATCATTACTCACAAGCGAAAGTGGTTGAGCGTTCACATATGATAATTCGGTCGTGCCTAATGTGAGGCCAATGGCGCAGTGGTAAACATGGTTGCCTCATGAACAGCGTGTCCGTGGTTCAAGTCTCGTCAGTGGCGGTGATATGCACTACTGACGAGTTCTAATGAGAGCGAAACTCGAGTCTAGTGCTTTTTTCGAAAGGGGCCGACTGGAAAATCTATGGGGATGCGACGGCTGCGATCAATTGTGGGTGATGTTCAACTTGAAATTGACCAAATCCCCGACTACTCATTAGTAATGACACAAGTGTCGAAGTATTTGGAGACATGTACTCGATGAACGTAATCAGCACATTTGCGTTTGGTTTTATTGATAAAGCTATTTCAACGTTTGGTTGACTCTAGATAATATTATCCACAAGTTTTTCATGTTCATTTCAATCTCGAAAATACCGATAGAGACCTGTAACTAAAATTCACCAATATTGTAAACGGCATTGCATGAAATATTCATTTTTTAAAATTTCACGGACAGATCTTGATCTAAGAAAATTTAGTAGTGTACTTTATGCAGGATTGACATTATGAAACCAGGGATTGCGAAACTCAATAAACCTCTTTTTTTTAAATGTATGCCGACGTGTTTCTAACGTTGTAGTTTTAAGAAAAAGATGGAAAATAATAGCGAAAGCAATAGGAAAACAATCTTCAGGTTAGTAAATGAAAAGCGTCAAAGCTACTGTTCGACAGAACATTGTAAATGGTCCATATTATGACCAGAAAAAGCAGAAAGATCATAAGAAACTTGTTCACAAACACAAGAACAAAAAAGATTACCACAAACTCTGAAACTCTTAATTGTTTTCTGTGGATAACCAAACAATCATAAACAGAGTAGGTATATCATGCGAGAATGCAAAACTAATCACAAGGATTTCATGGATAACAATTCAATGGCCAGCAATTTTTTCATCTGTCGAGATAGCGAAACATATGCCTAATTTAAGTATACATGATGACTGTGGCAGTTGGAGATCATAAATACAGTGACAAACGTTCGGAAACCGACGACGTTGATAAGAAAAAACTACAATAACCGGGAAAAGCAAATCATAAAATTGGGAATTACCAATGGAAGTCGAAAGCCAACTTACCGATAACCACTCGTCAAAACTGGCAGATTGGCCCTTGGGGCGGTGACACGGCTGAGGGATGCTCACATGCGTTCGCCAAAGTAGTGATGAGCACGAACTATCCACAGGGCCCGTACTCGTACCGAGGCTGTACTCGGATCCAACCGGTTCTTCCAGGTCATTCAGCGTGGACCGTGATTCTGTCCAGCATAACGAGTACAAGTGAAAGAGTGTTAATTATCTGAAAGTAGCCATTCTGTTATGCAAGTGCTCATGAGGAAATTCAGCTCTTCTGATCGTTTTCAGTCTACAACTACTGTTATTCAGACCAGCATCACCGATTAATGCCTGGTACCAACCATTTCTGACAAGCAGTGGGTTACCTAATGAGATACCTTTGAAAAAGAACATACATGCGTCACGTTGTGGTTGACTGACCGAGATGCGTACGTGAGGCATAACGCCTTGATACGTCCGTATAGATTGCGAACACAAGCTTGTAAACATGTTTCACACTCAATAAACATATCCGGCTCTGTAGTGATGGAAACAGTTGAGAACGTTACAATGCCTTAAGTGGTCAGGTTGTGTACGACAGAATGAATGTTAACCTCAGGCGTGATGACAAAGTCTTCGTTCTTTTGGATAGTCATTGGTTAGGAAACATGAAGAATGTCTAAAAACTAGTGACACAGAATTTAAAAAATGACAAGCAAGATGATCGAACGAGCAACGCCGGAGCTCGATGGCGCATAAACCAGGGAAACTCAACATGCGATGGTTGGGTTAAGTATCCGGCATGCCAAAAGTGAGAATTGGTCACTACCGGGCATTACTTATTAAGACTACCAACAATTGGATAAAACCACGAAGTGGTCAATCACCAAAGTGACTACGAAATATGAAGGCCCTGGTCAGTTTGTTGAGTAAAATGAGGCGTCGCTTGTCAGGTTAGAGATTTCGTCATAATCCAACTAGCTGGGTAGAAACGTTATCCGAAATAGCAAGCTGCCACAGTCAATGGTGTGCGCGCATCCAAAACGTTTCTAGTCCACGAACGTAGCCCTATTTTGTCTACATTTTTCTCTTAGAGTTGACAGTATGAATCTCCTAGAATGGATCACATCATCGGTAAGGTGAACGGCAGCTCAAACCACAGTACCGCCTAGCCAGACTCACGACTGCTGACTGAGTAAACGAAGACGCGTTCCATGAAGCTGGAATTC
>JTDE01000666.1:57951-69586 GCA_014338405.1 Paragonimus skrjabini miyazakii
CCGCCTACTGCATCTACGCTTATCCGGGGAAACGCAACCTAACAGTAAGCAACTGACGCTACTCTTTTGTGAGCATATACTGGAAAACTGAAGAGAAAACTGAAAAACACGAACTCACCAGAAACACGACCAGTCGCTGATGGCATCGTTTTTCCGGTTGAATATTCAGAAGTCCATCTGCTTCCCACGGCTTGGTGCAGAGCAGTGGTGGAAAATGAGCCGTTGTAGGCTGTGATTCTAACGTTATTGACAGACGGTGACTGGTGATTATACTGAGTGACCGGTTCGGGGGACTGGAGCCGAGAATTGATCGAACGGAACATGGGGTGTTGATCGTTGGAGGAATAGGCGGCGGCCCACGTTCTGGGGGTGAAAGCCCCAGTGGTATCAACAGAAATACAATCTGCGGATGTCCGAGGTTTTGGTTCGAACAAATGCAAAACTGGTCCCAAAGCAGACGGAACAGGCGGTGGTATCCGGTCCTAAAAGAATGAAACCATTTTACAATTAAATGCGGCTAACCAACAGGTGTGGTAACAAAAATAGAGGCACATACCAGTGATCCTTCAGAGGAGACAGAGAACGCGACATCCGTGGACGGCATATGGTGAGGCCCAGAATCCTTATTATCACTAATTATCAAATTGACCGGGCTAGTGATCAACGAGGCTTGTAAGCGACATTCCGAACAGTTCTCGCAGAGAATTTCGTTCGGTTCAGATGTTGTCGAAGTAGTGGAACTCGAACGATAGACAGACTGCAGATCCGCTGATTTAGCGAGCGCGGTGCACATGGTTGAGTTGCGAACAACAGTAAGGCTGACCTCCGGCCCAGCTGAAGCGACAAGTTGAGCGGCAGCCTCTTGAGACAATTCGAGTACAGACTGATCATTCACGGCCAGCAGATGGTCCCCGGGTTTCAGAAGAGGAGATTCCGGATCTGATTGAGTGTTCGCTGAGGTGTGGCACAAACGAGCCTGACTCGCACCGCTTTCAGGAACCACTCCTCGGACATAGATTCCCAGATCCCTTCCGTCTTCCGACTAGGTATGAGAAGGAAACCATCAAAAAAAGCACATTTACGAAGCGCGGGATTTATTTGCGTTAGGTGCTCCCACTGAAGAAACGAGTTTCGAAAAATCAAACAGGAAACACTTGATAGGGTATAGAATGAACTCGGCTCTTCACGAGAAGAAACAATGCAGCAGCTTTTTCGGAGCAAGCCGAACTTGTTTGCGCACTGATCTCAGAACAGATCTGGCAAGCTTAACTATAATATACAACCGGCTGTTATGAGGTTTATTCAGAAGTGGTTTTGTTTTCTGAACGACGCCCAAACGACATCGTCACATGATCCCGGACACGGGTAGATGACGCACTTCAGGCAAGACCTTTCCCAACTGTGAAAGTTGGGGAACTTGTTTCTAAGTGTGAACACCCGAAAAAAGGTAACTTATACAGTTGTAACACAAACTAAAAGTCCTTCTGTCAGGAAACAGAAGGATTCTGATGACGCTCTCTGAAACAACAACCAGATATACCATAAAAAAGTCTTCTATGCAATGTCTCTGTCAGCGTGGTTCTGAACTAAGATAAAATGTTGTTTATAGTAGTTTTGTTAATTGAAAGTTCTTGGATTCGAAATCACCCTTATGTGTCTAGACCAGGGCAACTGGACAGCACCTAAGTCCGTGTGCTATTGTACGTCTGCATGGCTGCACTTATTCGTTTTTCTAACCTTAACGGCATACAAAGATTGATCACTTCGATGCATGAGCTTTTAGAACAGCATGATGAATAATACAGTGGCGGAGAAAAATGATTGCCCCAGTAAAACAACACAACAAATAAATGTGAACATCCGTGAGAGTTACGAAAAAATAAGGTGGATTTGTAGGAATTAGATGCTGAGAGACTTACAGACAAAATGGTAGCGATATATAGCGTGAGGAAATGAGGGGAATTTCAACCGCAGATTACCAATTTGAGTGGAAAAACAAGACATAGTAAAGGACAGAAACAAGAAAGCAAACGAAATTTTAGAGGAACGTGAGAATTCAGATAAGAGGAAATAAGGCAATCACTCGTTTTTGCAACAACTTGGGGAATAGTAACAGCCCCGCAAACTTCACACCTTGTTTGGTTCGTGGAAGGTAAAGGATTGAAAATCCATCGAGATAAGTGATAACATGACCCAACTTATGTCTTGTGATGATATTTTTCACATATACAGGTTCCGAAAGTGCATAAACACTTTGGAATATTGACAAGTCGCCATATTCAGTACCAAAGTATATGCATCCAAAAATGTGGCTGAAATCATAGATCATACGCGATTGGAGACAAGGATGACTGCTGTTGTGTCGCTTCCACAGTGAGCTCGAACTTGGCGGCAATGCAATTTCTTCTAGCTGTGGTTACGAATATTCACATGCTCAAAACGAAGATGTCATCTTCTTTGGAAGATAAACGAATAGAGATATCTTCGAAGAAACAGTTATGAGAAGGTTACCAAAACTGTGCTTCATATCCTCTTTTGTGTCTCTACTATCTATCTCCACATCTAACCAATGGAGAATTTTATACAGATCTCATACGCATACGATCGGTGACCGAAATTCACACACACATACACATTGATCACAGAAGTCTAGACGGTTGATACTAAGTTAATAACTTACATTACCTTTGCTTGATCCAAATTATCATACTTCATATGTATGGACTAAAAAGAGAGCACACTCATTCATTATGAATGTTTGTTTGCAAGTGTATGTGAGAGCATACATGCTGAAAAATGGACAATAACATCACCGCTTTTAAGAATAAAACTAGACAGATGATCAATCAATAATTCATTACAACCAACGGTAGAATGAAAAACACTGGACGCTGATACGTATCGCTTCATATGTGTACGAAGAAGACAGGCAATTAGTTCACATTCAATTTCAATATCGTGTCTAATCGTTTACTTATGTCATGGGATTGTTAGAGATAGACGCTTCCTGTTAGCAATCAAGAATCAAAGAATAACCGACAAAAGTATGCCACTGCGAAGTTTCCATGATAAGTTATCATCAACCTTGAAGTGTTCCAATACATAGTTCTGAAAAAGAAACTACAGCATTCTTTTTCAAGCAGTTGGTGTGGAAAATGAGTAGCACACACCAGTTACCAAAACACAAAGACAGATCGCCAAGTTTAGAAGACACTAACACTATTTACACATGTATAACACATCGTTAAACATCGAATTTCAAATTACTTTAAATGTTCTAATTTCTATACACTCTCTTGTTTCGGTCAGTCTATGCTTCCGTGACTGTAGGTCCTTCTTTTTGAAAATAAAGCAAGACCTGAAAGCGCCCGGAACTATGTTCTCATATTTAGACGATAGTATACACTGGACGACGATGGAAGCCTATCTATTACTCCGCAAAGTGTCGTTCACTCATTACCCCAGGCATCCTGAGTACTACAATGTTCGATTGTACTTCTCCAGTATGTTTGTAATGTGGAAATTAGGGCACAATGTAATGATGATGCAACGTTGAGTGGTCTCACGTAGTCTCATTTCCTGCTATGAATGTTCACGCTCACCCGGTATTCAATACATTTGCACCGATGTAGAACAGTTCGTGTGGAAACCGTGTCTCTTGCTTCAGGATCCGGTCAACCATAGTGAACAAATCAATGTTGTCCTTGTCAAAGAATTAAGAATGATGCAACATTACAAGCAACTTGTAATACTTAACGTTTCAGCCACCTCGAGTGACCTGCGTCAAAAACTTATCTAACGTTAATCTAACCGTGGTAAAACACACGCGACCCACGTTCCTTCGTTAATGTAGCTGTATTGCTCCTAACGTCATGTTATTCTCAGTTAACCGGTTAAAAAAGACTGAACATATCGTCCGAACATTTTTGTCATAATCGTGCTGCACTTAATGCGAACTCTCTCTAAATAACCTTGTCACCATAATAATCCTTCGGAATATTTTGAGACACTGTACGATCAAGAACTGTTTCCTAAAGGCAGTAGCCTATACCTATCATATCCCATTGTCTACACGAATAATTGTGTTGCTGTAACATGAATGTAGGCATATCAAATTGACTAGTTATTATTCATTCGTGTAAATCAACGATTGCCGGTTGGCGGACAATTCACGTGTTTTTTGGCCAGAAATCTGAGCAACGGTTTTCTGCCACTTTTCCTTCCTTCACCTTTGCCCTGACGGAATTGCTTGGTTTCTTAGCCGTTCGCTATCTTAATATCTGCTTCAGTATCGAAACTCCTCAAAGTTTCACACATGATAGTTGTTTGTCTTTCTGGCTCACAAATAACAGTTGGGTTACTCTAATGTTTGTTCTTCAAAAGTAAAGGTTTCACCTTCACATTGGTCTACCATCTTGTCAAGCAGCATTGGCAACTGAGCTACGAACACGTTCATTCAAATTTAGTCCGGTTTAACTCCTTCATGTTTATACCGGTTGAAATTATGTAAGTGGGATCACCGATGTTGCAGAGAAGACCGTTTGTGATGACGTGTATGTGCAGGCATTCTTTGATTTGGTCATTGAGACAAATTAACCCGAACGCGGATGCCGCTGACCTAGGGCTCAGTGGGAAGAACAAAACAGCCAACTATCTGTGTCAAGCTGCACGTCTAAAAATACCAAGTTCGTATAGCATACAGGCTAACACACGATAGCTAACTCCGGGAATAATGAGGCACATAAATCCAAACGGGACACAGTATACAAGTTTATGATGAATTGCCTGTGATTTTTCGGTGCAAACGGAAACGTATTTTCTAGTTTTCACTGAGACCCCGCCAAGCAGACACTGAACGTTCAAACTCTCAAAAATGGTGCATCTTGTCACGGTAGCCGCCATTCTCGACTTCTTGGTCCTCCCAATTAGTCTGTACAATCCTTCGATTCATGAGTTTCGTTTTGTGTATCATTGTTGGTTGAGTAGAATGTACCAGTACCGGTCAATAATACACGATTCGCGACTAAATGAACCACCTGTTTAGATCAACACAATACTCATGCGATTAGCTCAATAGCTAATATGGTACGCATGCCTGATAAAGTTCACAAAGCAAATCTTCAAAAAGATTTGGATACAGCGAGTGAAGGGACGTGTCTCGCTTCATCGAGCGAGAAGAGTATCACCAAGGTACCGACCGTTTACAGTCGGACAACACAATGATTTATGAAAAAATTGTGACTTTCGAAGCGAATGCGAACAGGTTTACATAGTGAATGTGGTTTGTTTTCTCCTCGTAATGCATACACACACACCACGTATTTAATTGGCGGTTAGTTTGGCGGCCAGCCAACATCCTAAAACCAAGACGACCAACAGACTTGTGTGTGTGTGTGTGTGTGTGTAGATTTGAATGAGAGCGTATTTGCGTACAGCGAGAGGGGAAAGGTATATTCGGTTGTGAAGGAAACAGTTGGAACACGGTTGGCTTATCGGTTCACTTCACGCCGGGACAACGTAGGAGGTACAAGGCACAGCTCAACACCAAACGCAGACAGAAGACAAACATTAAAAAGAGGCGGGCGCGCGCGTTCCAGTGAACGTGGGAGGTTCGGACGAAAACGGTGTCAAAGTCAAGTTGAGGAGCAGGTGCAGTAAGAAATCACGCGAAACGGTGTGATGAGAAAAGCCAATAGCATGCAATTTGGAATAGCAACAGAGCTGTGTTCTTCGTGTGATTAATAATCAGCAACTGAATAACGACATGCAAGTTGATTAAATACGTGATAAATCGACAAATGAGGAAATGAGAGAACTTGAAACATACAAGCTTAGAGCCCCAAGGTTTAGTCTCATATGAATCCTGTTTCTGAATTACCACAGTTAAGCGGTGTCCAAAACGTTTGCCAAAAATTCCGTTTGGTTTCAGTGTTTTTGCATGGGCATACCCGACCAGATGAATGGGTATGGTTCGCTTTATGATCAGTCAATATTTGTCACGATCACGGGAATAGGACAGAGAAATATGATTCATGAAACGAGATCACAACAACAGTCGGGGTTGTCCTCGTTAGGGCTCATCAGGTAGACACAGTCCAGTTGACAATCAATGATCTTCGCAGGAACAACGGGTCAGTTTAGACAGGAAGAAGTTTGAGTCGATCGCAAAACAAAAGAACCTTCCATCAATAGCATTGGTTGACCCAGCTGAAATCCCTGACCTCTTGGCTACCTGTTTTACAAGCATCGTGTTGGACGCGACAGACAGCGCGTTGGTTAGAAGTGAAGGTAACGCATTAGCTGGATAGTACCGGACACGTATAAACACGCAAGAGTGTGATCCTGAAATGTTACATGTTTCATGGAAAACACTGACTGACCTTTCGAGGCATTGTGGGCAAACTTAAGAAAGTGTAAACCAACGTGAATAGCCTTGACAGCCCCATACAGCTACTTCGAAATATTCTAGTGGATGTCAGTTTCGTTAGGTCACCGGCAATTTACCCATCATAGTATGCGTAACACGGATGATTGAAAGATTAGCACTGAATGATATTTAACGTTTAGAAGTGACAGGTATGAAGCTCATATCAAACCAACTAAATAAAGCCATCAGAAATGTTTTCTAACTATCTACGAAGCATCACGGATTAGTAAAATAGCGCTCATATATCCTAAGTAATAAAGTATAGTAAGTAACGGTACTTCCACACCATTACGTTCACCATCGATCGTTTATTGTCAAAATGAGTAGGAAATGAGAAGAAGAGCAGTCATGTCGCGTTTATAATGAAATGCTTGAGGTCGGGAATAAATCGCTATACGCCTCAATTTGGGCACAGGTCTGACAATACAGAGTGCTAAGAAAACATCACCCTTGGGTTTCGGAAAAGTCTTTCTAGAGTTCAACTCAGCAGACTGAACCAAAGTTTCTGTGATGTCTCACCGGACAACAATTGTTGACCTTCAATATCAGTATCGGTATTAAAGCATCTAGAGTATACGGCGCCGTTGATCTGGATGGATATAGTCAACCTCTGATTGTCAGTGTGATAAACGGCCATATCAACCAGATTGGCTGATCTGATGAAAATGTGATAACTGTTGTGAGTGATCAGATAAGAAAAGGATTATTCGACGGAACGTTTACAAAACACCATAACGATGATGAATACTGTTCCAATGGAGCAACCATGGTGAGATGAGATAAGCCACACGGCTCACAATGTCTACAACCAATAGCACAAGCCGTGAAAAATGGTACGTAATATGAATATCATGTCACGTGTTGCGTGCCAGTGATCACTATGTTACACAAAAAAAGGAAGATTCAAACACAGGAGCAAAATTAATAGCCTCGCACAAACTTGCATTTTTCTTATCTGCTGCTTGGATAAAAATGAAAAGCTTTCACGAGTTCCCAGTGGCAACGGTTTGGTCCAACTTTGTAGTGCGTTATGACCAACAGGCCTTGCAATCTTCGTCTAACTGTTTTCTAACTTGAACTCGCTGCCTGACACGACATTCTAGCGATTGCATAGAAACACAACGGTCGGCAGCTAGAAGTACAGTACCACAGTTACGCACTGTGTGTCAGATATGTGTATAATGAGTCCCAAAGTCATCGGTGTGTAGGAACTTCGAGTAGTGGCAAGCGCTCTCTGGTAGATGACAAGTGCTTCAGTTTACGTTGATATAAATATTTCAATTTGTGCATGATGACAACGTGACTTCCAACCGAAAGGCAGAGCGAACTTTGCACGTACGGTTACATGATCAAAACCTACAGCGGTTCCAGATTGATTTACAATCTGCAAACAGCCACGTCATCGATAGCTTCTGGCCATATGATCAATTTGTGTCTAAGACTGACTTGACGATGGGAATTGCCAAGTGGCGCATCCACATCTAAGTGACGAAAGATATGGACAGTCGATCGAAACCCTTTCAACTAAATATATCCAGTAGCCGTTGCGATCACAATAGTTGGCACTCCGACGTATGCTTTTCGGCATTAACGGTGTGAGTTATGCGGAAAATGGTGTAAAATCCCCATGAAGAGTCGCAGGACAGGTCATCACATGAGATGCATTAAGGATAGTCATGAATGAATAGGGTTGTGATACACTGACTGAATCATCGGTTCAATTACCTGCTAGACGTAAGACATATGGAATGGTAAATGATCGCAGAATTTTTTACGATCCACAGTAAAAAAAAAAGCCTATCGCATCAATTGTAAACTGAAAACGTGGGAGAACAACCGATTAAAGAACAATCGTTAACACGAGCAACCCTCCAATACAAACACGACGATTTTTCAAGTCGAGTTGAAATGGCAACAAAGCGCACTTTTGAGGTCAAGATACGAACCAGTTCTCCACATCAAATTTCAACATTAAGTGAAAAACATAAACAGTGACCGTTTTTATGCACTCTGTCACACTGCTCGTAGTCGCTTCAACAGTGGACTTACAAACGTTGATTTGAAATCAGCGTACAAAAGGATTGTGAATGAGTGTGTTGTTAGCAAAGTATAATCCATTTCAGCCAATCCTGACACCATTTGTGTTTGAATCGAACCAACCAATGTGTAGGGTGATATCTGGATTACGGAAACCGATGGGTTAATAATCACCAGAAACAATAAACAGAGAAGTAACGACTATACCCCGAGGCCAACAACTTGAACGATAGAATTCGCTAAGACAATGTAACACTGCACAAGTACTGAAGAGAACAAAAGCTCATGTTAGCAAACGGGCTGTAACATTCACCAGATCGAAACATAACTGAATATGTCCATGATTTAGTAGCCAGTACAAATGTGAATTTCATTCCAGACACCCTTACTCAATACAATTCGGAACAAAATGTTTCACAACCCATATGAGGATATGAATGAAGAGACTTAACACTGTCAACATGATAGTGACTGGCTATCAAACTGCTTTTATGATGCGTGCATATTACACTCAAATTTATCAGTACTAATGATCAACAATAATAGGACGATAATATTTGACACAGGGCGAACATCGGTCTGATCAGACGGTAGTATGGTCAGGAGGGCCGTGAGGCACGAGAATGAACAGAAAAATCCCAAGATGAAAATCCAAGTAGGGAATTGCATAAAATAACAAAACTCTATGACTGTGTACATATGACGATATGCGAAAGGTGCAGCTCAGAAAAGTCGAATCTATGAGCCTAAGAAACGAAAGAGTTGATAAAATGTGATGAAGTACCAAACGGTAAATCAAGTTTCCACTGCATACCTTTTGCTGTTACTCAACAAGTTAGATCACATGCGGGAAGAAAACCGTGAGTCAGTTCGAACATAGAAAAAGACGACTGAAGCAAGTATATTTAAAACAATTATGTCCCCGGATGAATTTAGAACACGCAAGTAGAATTACTTAGGATGTACTCTGCAGAGACATTTCGACCGATTTTCTCGGTTACGATACACGGACTATGATCAATTAACATGCATCAAGTTAAATAGACATAAAATAGAAATGAGCCATCATCTGTAATAGGAATAACACACAGACCCAGTCACTTTCGAATGAACCATCATTATTGAAAAACAAACGAACGAAATTTAAACCAGTCGAGTAAGAAACTAACGACGCATACAATATCGGTCTTACAGTAAGGCACGCGGAAATGAGCGGAAGCTAATAGGCCGTTGAGATAAAGCTTAAGACAAAAGAAATAAACTTATGTAAACGGCATAACATCCAAATAATAATAACAGCCACTTGACGAATAATAAATACTCATGACTGCGAACTCTTAACACAATGTTAGTGATAGGTTAACTACCATTTGCTTCTGTACACAAAGTGAGGGTTTGTAACGGTGTATCGCAATGGCCCCAGCAAAAGGTAAAGCATGTTTATTGATTGGGCGATACAACACACAAAAAGCCTGGTCCACTTGAATTGCGTGTCCCGATTCTTCTAAATGTCGTGTGATAGAAGACTGGACGGCGTCGGTTTTGTTGTATCGGTCATTACAATTGAACTATCGCGGGTTACTTGCGTAGACTGGTAAAACAAACGCATTAGTTTTCAATCGTACCGATTACAATTAGTCACATGCACTTTGTCAATCTTTAATGGGACAGTTTGTGGGATCCTGAAAATTGTCATATATCTGTCGCAAAACTGACCAACTTCCAAAAAAATCAGCAATTTAACATCCTAAAAAACCTGATGACCGAAGTAACATGTAAAAAAGTGGTCAGAAATATGTAAATACACAAAGAGGAGATACACACCTTGGCGGCCACAATATTCAAGCCCAGACTCTGGCTAATTTTCGGCACCAGCACTGTGATCGGACGATGCTTTGAACAGAGTGTGCTCATATACCAGTCATCCTCCGATGGATGTTTGTCTGTGATAACATCGTTGGCCAGTAATGGCATGGAAGCGCACGGTAGGTTTCCATTCAGGTTTACTGTAGACGGCATATCGACCACCTAATCGGTTTGAAGGAAAAAGTACTCAAATATGAGGCTGTGTGTATCCTAACACATAAAATAGTATAACAGAACGATCTTTACCATAAAGCAGACCAGAAGAGACAGTGAGATAAAGTGAATCCTCTTAGAGATATAACCTGTTATATTAAGCTCGTCCGCCAAATTCCTGTCGTGTAAATCAGAGAGAACCTGACAAACTATCGACAACTGGTCCTGATTTCAGCAATCTCCAAAATAATGGGGGGTTGATCAGATGATGCTCTGAGGATGAAAGTGGTTCTTCCAAAATGCAAAACGGCTTCCGTAAGAAATAATCATGGATCACAAACCTGTTGATTGCTCATGGTTTTTGGACGAAGGCTGTCGATGCAGAGATGCCCACTGATGCAATCGATCTTGACTGTTGCAGAGTTTTCGATAGAGATGAGTAGTCTATTTTGCAACAGAAAGCGGAAAACTACAGCTCCGCTCATTCAAGTAGCTGGAGGATTATCCAGCCGGACGTAGGTTCGACGTCAGAGTGAATAGATAGTTATCAGACTGGTTCATGAATAATAAAGATGGAAACATTTCGCCATATGAATTGCAATTCATAAACCACATAAGGAGCTATGGGATAACCACCAGAAATTTGAATGGACGTCTGTAGAAATTACAGGACGAGTGGGCCAAAGATGGCATAAACTTTTAAACATTACAAGGTGATGTCAACTTAGTTCATATGTGAGTTGTTACCCGGGCAACTGAGAGGAGAGAGCTGAATATCATAGATCATGAAACACTGAGCTACCTTTGTTGTACTATGCTAACATTTCGTTCACCATATTGATTCTAAACCTAAAACATATAGATCGGATGCATCAAATAAATTAAGACATTGACAACGATTCAAGCTACTATTGCAGCGAAAAGGCGTCCAATAAAGCACAATCTTTATTGTCCAACTCGCTTTTTACCATGCTACGCATGCGCTCGCGTTTATGAGTCAGAATTCCAGTCCACAACACCCCGCGGGTTCCGCTCGCACGTCGTGTGTACTTCTGCCCGGTTTAGGTGTTAGATCGGCGCCGTCTATCGGGGGCTTTTCCGCCTACCATTCTTCGACCATTGGTCCTATTCCGTTGAGCGATGGCTCGTCCG
>JTDE01000666.1:71066-84681 GCA_014338405.1 Paragonimus skrjabini miyazakii
CGAGCGTTCCGGAATACGCGCCGGTGAACTGCCACATTGCTCACGCGATCAGTCCACTCTTCTACTGTTCGAAAGGGGTCGACTGGAAAGTCTTTGGGAATGCGACAGCTGCGATCAACTGTGGGTGATGTTCGACTTGAAATTAACCAAATCTCCGATTAGTCATCAGTAATATCGTGTTCTGTCAGACTCGCAGGCTGGTGTATCTATCAATTTGAAGAGGACTCATCGATATTCCTCAAATGTCAGCCAAGATGGATAGGAACGAAAGTCAAAGTGAGTTGAATATTCTTTGTCGTATCGTCCGTGATATGAGCAACAGGAACATTTACTCGTAAACTTATTCCACCAAGAATTCCGGATAGTCCAAGAAGATAGTGTTTTGTTCAGCTGCAGTAGCCTTTCAGAACGCTTCAGTTATCTCAAAACATCGATTTCTTATTTGGCCTCCGTGAGTACCTAATGTAAATCTTATAGACTACAAGCTTGAAAACTGAAACACGAAATGATTATTAGTATTACAGAAATATGAGTACTACCGCTTTTGCTACTGTCTCCTTTTGACATAGCAGCAGGAAATTAGGACAAATTTGTTAGGATGGGAGTGTCTTAACCGCCTTCAAATTTGGAATACAGCGCCCTAAAGGCTGAATTGGACGCCAACCAACCAATCAGATTGTTTGGGGTGCTTTTGAATGGAAATTCCACGTTTTCCTCAAGATCATTTGTAACCCATAAATACAACACCGTTTCACAGTAATTTTTCACGGTGCAAATACAGTCGTTTTTTTTCTCGTTTCTTTGGTTCTTGGCTGAAGAAGTTTTGTGATGCTTCGGGATCGGAAGTCCCGAACGTTTTTCTGACAGTGCGGGTTTTCGTTGTGAACAATTGGCTTATCGTTAAAATTTCTTTTACAGTTGTAACAATAGCGAAAAGCATTTCAACAACAATTCATCAGTGTGATGGTTTTTTATTGAAAGTTGAGAAAATCGGTGTTGACCTCTTCAAAATAAATTTATACTACTTGTGTTGCTAATATTGTTAGTTCAGTAGGTTACAGTGCACGGATATGATGTTCAGTTAAGCACTGTCCTGAAAGAAGTGTAGAGCGAAATAACAACCGAAAACTTTTAAAAACAACGATGATTAGCAAAGGTAAACAAGGCGGGTTGAGAGTGACATCCACGCAATTTTAATGACTGATCCGTACAGGTTGACCAATGTTCGTTGTTCTGATTACTGGTGCATAGCATTTTAAATCTGATTATTGTACTGGAACAAATTGTGAGAATTTGTCCATTTGGATTAAGTACATTCTACCAAACTGATGGAAACAGCCTAGCTCTTGGCCTATTTGTATTGATTGTGGCCCGTTGGAATTTGAAGGAAGAATGACAAATTTGCCTGTCGTGATGTTGAAAGTTCGGGCTCAAAACCATAACAGTCAGTACATCGGTGCAAGTGACCTCCAGGATGATCGTGTGCACTTGCGAGGGGATGTATCCAAACTAGCAAGTGCCATATCAACTGTTTAACTTTTCTGACATCAACTGGAAAATTCATAAAGTGAACAGATGGGATGGTAGCTTTAATTATTCTCAATCAGCACGTAGAAATAGTGCAGGACAAGCTAACGTCTTAACCCAGGGAAACAAAAATTACAGTGCACAGTTAACACCCTTAATATAAGCATTCACATATTAAACGTAATGAACCGTGCAAACACTGGAACCAGTCACAAAGACGTCAGTAAACCGGATGGTTACGTTTTAACGATAAGTTCAATGATATGGAATGAAATCACAAACCAAATAAAGACTACTTTTAAAGTCCTTCTGAACTCATTTTCGTCACCAAAGTATAAGTGTATTTCGGTAGAGTAAGCAGAAATACGAATGTTATTTTGCATACGGACTGAAGGGCAGAACACGTATAATGAAATTCCATATGAACACATCAACTAATCAACCGCAGCAACACATCAGTGGTTGATATCGATATATAAGCGCAGTAAAGCAATGAGTAGAAGATGAAGTAATCTTAGTTTAGAGATAAGAGAAAGAACTCCACAAGATTCGACTTCGTCTAGTGCAATAACAAAAAACCTCCACCTCGGAAACAAACCACCGAATTATGACATATGCTTCTTTGTGACCTCCACTGCGTATATAAACAGTTGTTCATAGTTCACAGGCAGTTCGGTCACGCAACAACTGCATGTACGCCGCCGAACCTGACTAACTTCACCAACTGTAATCGATTTGTATGACAAATCCCTCTCCATAGAAAACACACAACAGCTTAGGAACATCATATACGTCGGCGTTACAACAGAACAAAGCACGAAATTTATTCACGATGAAGTCAACAATAGATGATTATGTTGATCATTCTTTATTGGTCTCGGTAAACATGATGTATCTCAAGTTGCACTGGTTATGGTTCCAACTACTTGAAGTATCAAATCTCTTTACCGAGAAACGAAGTTAGCTATCAAGCGAACATATTGCGGTCAGTTTCATCCCTGCTTGAACTCGTTAGTGATGCGTACGTAGATGATAGCACAAACATTGTCCAACACAACTATGAACTGGCGGTGACACAGTGATGATGGCGCGTGACTACCAGTCGCACGGTTGATGGTTTGAACCCGGTAGCCACATTCGCGCCCATCTAAATATAGACAGTCTGATAATATCCAGCTTTTACACGTGACCTGATATGTCGAGTTTCAACAAATGCCGTAGAATGTAAACACTGGAAGTTAAAGATGATTTATTTCATTCTACCGATAGGATTGCATAAGATAGTGTATTATATTCATAGGTAAGGGCGCCAACTCAAAACTAAGTAGGGACAATAATGAAAACACATCTCGCGAACAGAAAGAGAACGTGCATAGTAGCATCGATCAAAAAAAGAACAGTACGCTTGTGATCGACTTACACAACTGTCGGATGATGATTCCATCTTAGTAAGCTCGGTACTGCCCGATGGAAAATTGTCCGCAGGATCAGGTGAACGGGGTTTCTCATCAAAACAGTTGTCACCATCAGTTTTAAGGACCGATGTACTGACACCCATCTCTTGAGTGGGTTTCTCATGAAGAGAATTGGTTAAATACGCATTCCATTGTAAAAGGACTGTTGCAGGTGGACTCAATGCAGATTTATCACAGATCGGACGCACAGACAAACGGCACCAACCGGCTTTGATGGCTGGCTGTAAAAATTTACGTATCGCATCCACGGTAATAAGCGGGTCACCACTAGGGGATTTCTCGACTTTATGCGAATCTTGTTCTTTAGCTGAGCTAGGCCGACTAGAGATGCCGCTGTCACAGCTGACCGGATCTTCGGACGTTTCCAGTGGGACAGGCATATCTGATGGATACGAATCTTCAGGAAGCAACAGAGGCAATAAAAGATCCAATGGTTCTTCAAGATGCGGATTCCATGACTTATCAGTCTCCGAGGTTGGATCGAATGTTTGAGCTGTTTCCTCTTCGGCCAATATGCGATCGGCGACCTGAATTGGGGAAAAGGGAATGAAATGACGTTATCGATCGAACAGTGGCAAACAGGCATAGCATATTCTATCGTCTGTTACGTAGAAAATTAAAACATTCTTTTCTCAAAATAAATCTGAAAAGCGAAGTCAGAAACGTTGTGTTGCACAATTTATGACATGAAAAATTTTATTCCAACCTTATGGGCGTTTAACACAGAATGTTAAATTTATTTAATCAAAACCAAGTCGCAAAACAAATTACGATGGAATATCAATCGTTTGTTGATGCATTAACGGGAAAAAAAGGGGGGGAACAAACAGTTTCTTTTGAATGCACAAAATGAGCGTAGCTGTGGGAAGTTTCTAGGATCAACTCTATCTGATATTTTTATCCCTAAGCTTGAAAGTCAAACCTCTAGATTGCTGGATGAATTCCCACTCCAAAAGAGATAGGCTGATGACACATTTATTGTAATGAACACTCGATAGAAGAAAAATGACGGTGTTAGATTGATGAATACTTTACAGAACAGAATTCACATGAATCTGGAAGCAGAACATGATTAGCAATTATCGTGTTTTTTTATATCCCATGGTTAGGTGTGATAGAACGATCCTGTGGTCCGTGTTTTGTAGGGAAATGTGGACTGGTCAGTAGATACACTTTAACAGCTTCGTATCGATCAGTTATAAACGTGATCTAGTCCGAACACTATTCAAGTGGGCCAAATGCATTCTTTCTGCGAAAACGCTGCAGATCGAAGCAAACAAATTACAAGATGTACTAATAGAAAACGGTCATCCTTCTTGATTTATTAGGAAATTCAATCAACCAGCTCACGGGGAACAGGTGAGGCTATATGTTCCCAGAAATATACTGGCAATGAATCTTCTCTTTATGGGGGACGACGTGAGCTTACCGCTAGAGCACCGTCTTTGGACAGCTATCGAGTAGGTCTTTAACATTGCTCAGTTAGTTATGCTTTACACAGCCGTCCACATCCCGACACCCTCAATCAGACAGTCAGTGTTTCCGTCTGCCAAATCCCAGACCATCTACCAATATCAATGTGATTGTGGAATCACCCACACTAGCGGAGCCGAGCGCCAGTTGCAGATCAGAGGTACTGAATACACGCTAAGCTGGGTCAAACGCCGGACCACGTAACCGATCGATGCCGCGCTGATCGTCGCCACCATCACCCGAACCCATAAGCAACCTGCGTCACCTACTATCTGACAAGTGCATCAACCGGACGCGGTCAGGGAGGTCAAGGTCACCTACACGATCGCTGATTCGTCGAGTCGGGTCATCAGAAAGAACAGGCCCATTCTGCGCATTCAAAAAGAACTGTTTGTTACTTTCAGCGCTGAGAGAAATGTAGGGTATTTGAACGGACAGACGACTGATAACTCACTGTAATTTGTAGTAAATTTGTAATAAACACTTGTAAAGATGCAGCGAAATCTAACATGACCTAATCGTGCGGCATAGCGTTTCTGACTTCGCTTTTCAAATTTTCTATCGAGGCAAGCTCAGTGAAATTTGCACCCGCTGCGAAACAGGAACGGCGAACAACCTCAGTTTGAGAAGTAAATCGCCAAATTGTGTACGTAGCCATGGGACTCGGTTACAAGTGAAACGTAAGGCCAACTGTGCGCAGGTTGTCAGGTCACGCAGACAACGAAAGTAAACCTTCAAATATCTTGAAAGTCGAAGATTCACGGGATCACTATGGAGTGGAACGACGTTAGTTTGGAAAATGATAAAAAGTATTGATCCGTTCTGTTTGGAAAAATATAACAGATGAGTTCAGCCGGTTATAGATAAAAGCGGGGAGACAACCAATCAAGAAATGTTAGGGCAAAAAAGGCAGGAGGAAATGCCACGGAAAGTAATGGAAAATAGCCAAACAATATAATAATAATAATAATAATAATAATAATAATAATAATAATAATAATAATAATAATAATAATAAATGGATTGACTAATTTAGTGACCTTCATTTACATTCGATCGACGGAAACATGTACATTCGTACCATGACTCTCAGTCGTCATACTGGGAGATGAAAATAAGTACACCGAAAACACGAATATCAAGGCGACAGGAGATACAAGCATATAATGTAGAAACCGACAGCTACACGTGAATGACTGATAATACACAATCGATTTCTGGGCGAACATTAATTGTATATAGCATAATTATATTTATGTGGCCATTCAAGTTTCCAAAGTACTGCAGGTTTTTCTTCCATAATCTAACCTTTTACGTTGATATTTTAGCTCAATGTCACTGTTTTTAGCACTGACCAACTAATAAGCATACACGGAATAAATCACACACTGATTGCGCTCGCTTTGCATCATCGGTCAGCTAACTGAGGAGCGTACACCAAAATAATTATACTTATGGTTGTGTGTTAACTGAGCTACTGTCAGAATGTTCAGACCTAAACCGGAGAACGGTTAGAGATCGCAACCAAAACCTTTGACTCATAAGGCTGTGCCGCAAGGTAGCGGGTGGGTGACAGTGCACTAGAACCAGTGTCCTTTTTTTCCGAAAAAAGAAGCCAGTGTGCATGTGTCGAGCACACGTACGTGTTTTTGCATCCATAAACCTGTTTGGCCCTGCGAATTAACAGGAACTATCGACTGGGCTTTGTGACGATTTGATTAGTCGACTTGCGTGAGACAAGATACAGACTAAGTTACAGAACATGGACACAACCTTCGTCTGATAAATAACCCGTGGCTATAAAAAAAACGCAGTTTAAAAAGTACCGCTTGAGATCTAAAGCAAACAGGAATAGTTAAATCGCAGTACATAAACTAATCTGATTATTGACCATTTTGCCATTTAGTGTTACGTGATGTATATGCTTACACACAGATAAGGATCTGAAAGAAAAGCGGCAACGTGTCCGACTAGCACCCATATAGGGGCGGAATAGAACACCCAAAAAGGTAGGCTGTACCTGTCAAGTTCTGAGCAGCATAGTTGAGTAAACATGACAACTAACGACTAGAGTGCACCTATGTACATCACACGTACACCGCGTTAGTCCTCTACCACACGGCACTGGTCATCAGGTTACGTGCCCAATCAAGCACGATTGCCCAGACCCAGAATACAACAACGTTTGATAAATCAAAGATTCAGATCCACGACTCTCATGAAACTGGCAATCGGTGATAAACCGACTGAATGATTTCAATTTCGATCACCACCTCGAGCCATACGAATATTAGCTGCACGCGAGCCAGTGTGCCGGCCGTTAGGCAGTCCGAAATCAAGTTCAAATGACCAACTGATAACAACGGAAGGACGCAGGCCGCTTTAGGTGAATAATAATAGTATTAATAAAACGAAATAGTGGGGTTGACAATGTGGGTATTTTCCAGTCAAAGGGGATATTTAACATAGACTGCGAAATCAACGTTCACTGTCCAAAGAACTGATATGTAACACAAAGGAAGCAGTAGGATTTCGATTCAAGCTACAGTACTAATTCACAGGACGTAATCAGTTGAGCTTCTTCCTGGCGCTAGATTGACCGATCTGGAGTATGCGGACGACATTGTCTTACTTAGCCCCTCTGCCGAAGACATGCAGACCATGCTGGACAAGATGAGCGACCGAGCTGGTTTGTATGGAATGCGCTTTGCACCTTCAACGTGTAAAGTGCTACTTCAAGATTGGGGCACTTCAGCTCCTACTTTTCTCATTGCAGGTAATCCGCTTGAGACTGTGGACAGTTTCACATACTTGGGTAGCACTATTTCGTCAGCCTGTAATATTGTTGATGAGACATCACCGAGGATAGCAAAGGCACGAATCGCTCATGCCAAACTGCGTCATCTGTGGCGTCGAAAAGACGTCCGGTTGTCGCTGAAAGGATGGGTATATAATGTCTGTGTGCGTTCCATTTTGCTTTATGCTTCGGAAACGTGGCCTGTTCACAAAGAAGACATCAACAGGCTTGCTGTGTTTGACCATCGTTGTCTCCGCCAATTGGCCCATATTAAGTGGGCTGACCGCGTGAACAATATGGCAGTTCACCGGCGCGTATTCCGGAACGCTCGGGATGCGCGATCAATTGGTCAACTAATCACGGTACACAGCTTGCGATTGTTGGGTCACGTATTCCGTATGTCATCTGGTCGTTTACCGTACCGGATTTTATATATTGAGGTCACCAACAGTTGGGTAAAACCGTGTGATGGTCAAGCAACAACGTGGTCACAAAATATGAAGACCCTGACTGCTCCAGTGAGCAAAGTGGGTAGGTGTCGCTTGCCTGGATGGGGTCCTCGTGACCACTCAAGTCGCTGGTTAGAGACGTTATCCGAGATAGCGGTATGTCTCAGTCAATGGCGTACCTGTATCCATACCATTTCTAGTTCTTCCTCTTAGTCTTCTTTTAATAATTTTCAACCTTCTTAGTAACGTTTTCTTCTAAGATATTCCACGTCACTGTTGAGGTGAGCGGCGGCCCGAGTCACAGTATCTTTTGGTCAGGTGCACGGCTGCTATGATGATGATGATAAATCCAAAAAAAATCGCATACTACTTTGAATTCACGAGAAATCATAATCTTCCTTTAATTGCAC
Source organism: Paragonimus skrjabini miyazakii (assembly GCA_014338405.1). Lineage (NCBI taxonomy): Eukaryota > Metazoa > Platyhelminthes > Trematoda > Plagiorchiida > Troglotrematidae > Paragonimus > Paragonimus skrjabini miyazakii. Next base: position 79,198 of record JTDE01000666.1, read on the forward strand.
AGCAGCATTTCGATTCAGTTAATACGAAAGCAAATCGAAAACTTTACAACCAGAATGTTGAAGAAATGAAAAGAAAAACCCAACATTATCTCCCAAGTCATAACCAGTATTTCCGGATCTGCATTTCCACTTTACCAAAAAGGCTGATGAAAACATTGGTTTACGGAAGTAAATCTAACCAACTAGGAAAACTAATTTAGAAACGATCGATAGAAAGTTGTTCACTCAACTAACGATATGTTCACATCTAAATGACTAAATAACTCCGGAAAGTGTGTGCACTGACACTTTATAACGGGTAGATGGCAAGCTTAAATTCATGCATCTCTGAATACATAAAAGCTGTAGCCGTCTAGGTCTAGTGATGAACCTACCTGACAGCTTATGAGAAACCAGAAATGGAACGGCATATATAACTAGTGTTCAATAATCCGATTGACTAAGTAGTGAATGTAATGTTTGCTTCAGTGATAAACTATTATTATGTTAATATGAAACGTGAAGACTGTTTTCAAGATATCAGATGGGCCCGGATATAGTGAGACCTCTTCCTAATGAGCCCAAGTTCAAGCTCCGATAACGTCATCCATCAAGGATTTAGGCTCCTGGAACCGGATGAGCAATACGGTGATGCATCACCTGATCAAAAATCTTACAAGGCTGTATCGATTGTGTCACACATGCTGAGTAACGTCCACTTCTACAAAGACATCATATGATTAAGAAAGACAAGTAGACAGTTCGTAAGTAAATGAATGACGCAGAATAAAAATAGATTTAATCAGTTTTAATACTAGTCGCCGGACAGATGATGGAAAATGAATTTATTCACACTGACTATCGGAAGCCACTCCAGAGATCGCCAAAATACATCCAAACACTTGTCCCACGCGTACATAACCTTATGTTTCAGCTCATAAACCATAAAGTGCCAACTGTCTAACGAATCCCATAAACTGCAAGGATATGCACTACTGACGAACTCTAATGAGAGCAAAACTTGAGTCTAGTGCCTCTTTTCGAAAGGGGCTGACTGGACAGTCTATAGACATGTGACAGTTGCGACCAATTGTGGGTGGCGTTCAATTTATAGTGGTTTGTATTTTGAAAAGCTAAGCACATATGTATGTCAACTGATACCGCCAATCTGTTTAACGGGTTTCGAATTGTATGAGTTGTCAAACGTTAGGTAAATACCATTGGTATAACGTAAATTACGAAGTTTGGCATATGAGAGAAATTCGACATCACCGGATTATTTGTTTAAGATTCACGACAACAATAAACAAGATTGAGAATGCACAGTCTTGTCATGATCAAAAATTGGTTTGATGAAATCTCATGAGAAGCTGTCCATCTCAAAGTCTGTCTGTGAACCGCTACAATCAGCCCAATATACTCCGTATACAGGGCACTGAAAGTCAACAGATGTCGAACGGACAAGCGTTGTTCACTCGTCGTTACTTAACAGGCCAACATGTGTTTCGCTGTATTTCGAACAGGTGAAGAGCATGTTAGCTAAAAATGGAAGAATCGTACGGCACAGGTGTGGTATGGTTTTACGTATTCGTAAAATGCACTCATCCAACACCTGCAGTTGAGCAATCTGCAGCATACGGGGTTCGGTGTTAGAGGTAGACTGGAAACTGTCGCTCATTTCAACCCTTCTTTGTCTCCTACTGTTAACATTCTTCTGCACCTGATCAACTTAAAGATGAGCAGTATCATCAGAATTTACCCATCAAGAAAATCATGTTTTCACCAATCTTACCAACAAATAGTGTGTATGTGTGCCGAAACTAGTGCAGAAATTTTAATCTCCGCCCAGACAAAGTTTTGTGCAGTTTATTGGGGAGTGAAATTTAATTAATGACTTTTAGGTAGTCATTCGCGAATTGCTTCTCAGTAAACTTACACTCGGATATAAAACAGACAGACAAATTGATTACGTTGTAGTTTCTCGATTAGTCAGAAAGACCGGTCGAAAATTTCCAGAATTCCTCATTATTTTTGAACTCCTGAGACTATTTTCATGTTACCGAACAAGCTCGACAGTATACTGGTTGGTTAGAAAATCAAGCTGTATGCAAAAGCTGCTATCAAATGTGAGTGATGTTCAACTTGACAATAATCAAATTATTGACCAATAATTAGTAATTAAAATAAGACTTCGTAGTGAATTGTAGCTCTCATTAGTCCAGAAATCTGTATTGTTTTACATTGACGAGAAAAGTACGTGGATAGAAATGAATCAAAAGGTATGACTTCAAAAACTCAAAACTAGCAATCTGTAGTTAACGTTTTTACGAAGCGTTTTAATGATTTTATGTCACGATGCAAACAGATTATCCAGAATGGGTCCGTTTTAATAATCACGTATTACAGACTATCCCCAACAGGTATGAATGAGGTTATGTGGATGCATTCCAATGGTTGTATAGAATTATTTCAAGCACTCCGTTATAAAACTTGATTGCATTTAGATGTTCTTGAGTGAACTTCACAAATGCTAATCAAGAGATTGCGTAGAACATATTATTGATTGATTATGTGTGCAGATATGAAATAGGAATTAAAGTGTTTACGAAAACAAGTTTTTCTAGAAGATTTCAAACATGAATCAAAACAAATGCTGATCCAGAAGTAAAAATGTATCTGAAACAATACCCTCTATCAACATGTACAATGAACTTATAGAACGAAGGGCTCATATGGTTAAAATGTGCATTTTTGCAAGAGTATCGGTACAGGCTGCATTCAGAGTTTACGAGATTCAACGCCTGATTTTCCACAACTCATTAGACAACTTGTATGATGAATTGTCCTAATCGAACGATTATCTTTTTTAACAAGTATGCGTAAAACGTTAATACTACCCAAAAAGCGAACAACTATCTGAAAATAATTCACACTTGTTTATGAGGAGGTGAAACGGTGTATGTGGTTTTCGCAAGTGGTTCGTGCACCTCTTCTACCACAAATTACCCACAGTTTGAAGTTAGCAAAAAACTCATTCGTTGCGCAAACTTGGGTTTAACGATTTGTACAACAGTAAGGACCCAAATTACCAGTCGGGAGAGGAAATCAACCGAGTCTTCGCTAACAGACAAAATGTATCACATTGTCGATTGAGAAATGAAGGGAATCCGATGAAAATAGGCACGGCGGAAAGAGACCCAAATCTCAGTCACGAACGGAACATCCAGTGTTGCAAAATTGTATTTGCAAATAGCATAGATAGACAACCCGAAATCTAGTAATTCAGTCAATCACATGCCAAAACGAAAGATAAATAGGAAGAACATAAAAGTGCGAATAGAACGGATGACAGAATCCGGTTATCGGATGCTGACTGCAATATAAGTGTTATTGCCTATATAAACATATCACAGTATTTCAACTAAACCAACAGAACTTGCAAAGGTACACATGAACGATAAATGCAAAACCTGTCACGTGATTTCAATAAAATGTACATGTGAGTGATGTAGATAAACCGAGGGAACCAGTCCCTTTTGTGTAATCTCTCGAGTTGCATTTATACTGTAGGATTTTTCAGTCATTTGTAGTAGAGGGAGGGATAGAAAATATGTTGGATATAGTCAGGTTGCTTAGATGAGATGAAAAAATTCCAACAGTTTATATCACAAATCGACTCCAACCTGATACAGATAAAATGAGACATGAACAGTGAGCTTTGCAGAAAACGTTACCACAAAACATCACCGTTTGTTAATTGCAATTATCTCACACGACGACGATTCAGCAAACATTTGAGGTATGGGAATGACAAAAAAAAATAATGAACCCACTGCTGTTTAAGCAGTTGCATAATGTCCATGAAAGTTTATTACAGTTGCACATTACTAAGCTAAGCCTTATCTTCACATTACAAAAAGGAACCGGATTTGATTTGAAAAATTTCGATAGCTCACACTCGATTCCGTCAGCACTGTCGAAAAAACGTTCTGGAGGCCTGAACAACTGATAGTCTGAAGGCAGTACGTCAGGAGAATAAAATGGATTGGGCTGGGTTTCTAGTCAAACTCTTTGAAATTTGATAAAGCATGCGTGAGTGAACTCATGCGAACCCTTTTACACGGAAGGACAATGAATACTTGAATCGGACGATTAAAATTGGTGTCGTTTCATCAAACTCGCAGCGAAGCTAATTTTCGGCACAGTTTTTGAAGAGTCAAAGTTATCAACTTTCAAATCGCGATATTTCCTGTCATGTGATATACGAAATCAAATGAAGTAGGGAAAGCGAAGAGCTGCCGGACCTGGACAGAAGCCATCGAGATAACAAGTGAACGAACCCACGATAGTTAATTACTAGGACAGCATAACTATAACTGAGCCACTACGGGTTTGAATACATGTCTGAGCTTAAACTAGAGTCCGACGTAGACTGAGTCGCTGCTTCTACAGCTTTGTGACAATATGCAGAATCCAAACCCTGCATACAGTAAGAATTTGGTCACCTAAGAAGGTGAACCTATTCTGCCACGTGGCAGAAATACGAAGTATTGAACGCTGAGCTAATCTTCCAAGTAATTTAGTAGCTCAGTGTAGTAATCTGCCATCAAGGCAGCAGTAGATCCCATTGATAATGAACTCCAAAAGTAGAAAACACTAACTGGAAAGTTTAAAAAAAATTACGACACTAATTATCATTAACTAATGTACCGTGAAAATGGCTTACCAGCTGAACACCGGAAACGACAAAATCAATCCAATTTCCAGGGATGCGACCATCCTCCATCGAGCAAGTTTCATTCTCACCACCATCCCGCCTGTAGCCAGTAAGCAAAGCACGAACCTGTCTGGAATTGAGTCCGACTAGATCGACAGCAACGTTGTACAAACATTCCACTGTACTTAGATCAGCCATCATCAATTCAGCAGCCTAAATTGAGGCAGAATAAGCGGGAAAAGGGGACGCTAAAACAGACATTTTTCCAATAATTTTCCACTGAATAGAACTCCAAGTTTAGTTTTCTAGAACCAAAATGAATAGTGTTGGAAAGAGTAAAAAATGACGTACCGTAAATTTTGCTAGGAAAGTACACATCTACACTAATCATAAAACCATCTCCCTCCCTCTCTAAAAACATGCAGGAAATTGTAAATAACAATTATTCCCTACTCTCCCTATGAGCAGCCACCTCGGTCATAATGTTATGGACGAAGGTGTACTCTCATAAATTGTGTGTAATATCGGATAACAACCCCGGCATGTGTCACGAAGGAAATGCTAAGAGAAGAACAAACTAACGTGAATGGAGGAAAAGGTGTAGCGAAGCAGCTATGTTTAGAACGGACCGAATGAACCAACAACTTGTGAATCAGAAGCAGGAACCAACAAGCTGAAAGCATCATATTCATCATCAACGTCACCATAGACAGTAATATATCATTGTTTCTCATTGATGTTTAACTGCCACACAACCACGAAAAAAGCAAATCCTGCAGAGAAAGAGA
>JTDE01000666.1:91114-136617 GCA_014338405.1 Paragonimus skrjabini miyazakii
AGAATCCGATTTTATCGAGCGCACCACTATACCGAGATCGAACCAGCGTATCGTTTAGGAGGGTTTACATGTGGTGGCCACACCGTCCAGTTTAGCCCAACAGGTCATCGAGATGCGCAAGCCGTCACACCGCGTCAAGGTCCGGTCTCGTTAACAGTAAATGATCTGACACAAAGTGGCCGCAAGGATCACTAACCAGATCACATAAACGACAACTACACTACGCTTATATGCAAAACTGTAAGTTCTACCCTTTCAACTAAAACAGTAATGAACAAATGAAATGCTCATAGCAAAACAATTCAACAACCAGGCCATTATACAGTGAAAATACGAGATGCACAAGGTTTGCCATTTTTATATACTAGGCATTTGAACATCACAACAAAAAACGTTACCAATTGACAATTTACCTGACTAACTCGCTGCAGATAACATTCAGCAGCCACTCCCAAACCCTCAGTCAGGGCCCAATTACAAATACCGACTCGAATCCATCGGTGAAGTACACGACCCCATGTTGGTGAAATGTGGGATGAGACATCAGACTGGTGCGAAGCCAACTCGCCCTCGGCTGGAGTTCCGAGAAGAAAGTTGAACAAACGAGCGTTTAGCCGGTGCAGCATACGAGCGAACAACTGAACCACAAACGCCGGATTCACGTAAGCTGCGTGCAATGAGTCTAGTGTGTCCGTCAACATTTGCAGAACTGCATCCGGCTGTAATCAAACAAAAGTACACAAATCCATCAAGTGTGTGTGTGTGTTAATTGATATAAAAATGATCGGCGTGCAACCATCGAAAAGAGAGCAAGCGAGATGACCAGTAAATTACAAAACTCTGTAGAAATATGTCGACGAAACTGGCCCCAATCGTTGAAAGTGCACAAGCTATTCCTAAATGTATGTCGTGTTAGCATAAACAGTGTGTATGATGCAAATAGAACGATCTAGAGAACATTGTAACACCTAACTGCATAACGTTTCACAATGTGTCGAACTCAACGAGATCTGATCAGCAGCGAATATGAAGTCCAATGTAATCGCTTGAAAGGACTGATAAGAGAAACCGAAACGAAGTTAATCACATCTCCGCTTAATACACGAAACTGACAATAGTACAAATCCTTGTATGATGCATCGGTCTAGCATAGACAGGTGGCCACTTGAATAACTAAAGAACAACTGAAAGGGTCGGCTGAGCAATCAGATAAGAAGCGTAAAATTGACTCAAAATATGTGTATCAAGTATACTTAGAAGAGCTGGAGAGTAGATACCTATATCCATGGAAACTCGAAAATGCAATCTTATTTGCTTTCGATCTCACTAGGATTAAACACGTGAGTAATCTCTATGAGAAAAAAGACTGTGGGGTAAAAATGACACAACAGAAGGGCGGATCTTCCGAGTTTACTAAAAATCTATGTGAAGATTCCTCCTGCAGAATATGCAGCCCAGATGAAACGAGACAAACTGCAATAATCTCTCTGCACTCACCGACACCAACGGTAAAATGCTGGCGGTTCGTCGACTCCTCCTAATACACTGATTAGATTTGGAGTATGGAGAACTAATTTTGTTAAGGTTTCTTCTATCCGAGAGAAGAAAACAGCAACAATGCGACCAAATAAGAAACAAACAAGTAGAGTATCGTAGCAAACTCGAGAGAGGTATGGCACACACTTGTAGATACGTCTCATAGTGTATAATGTTTCACAATATCCCCCATAACAAGAAAGACACCATTGACGTAACTATAGAAACCTGGTAATAAGGACCGATTTCGGGACCGAATGTGATTAACAACCCTTGCTGATACCCAACCACACATTAATTTACGAACCAGTTGCCAGAGTCGTTCAGGACCCCGATCTTTCAAAGTGCAACATTGTCAGACAGGCCGAAGCGGAACAGTCAGATGAAAAGTAGATGGACTAGTAGGGTTGTACGTCGCACTACTGACCGCGTAGGAGTGCTTAGGTAGTGAGACACGATCCTATGGGCATACAACAGAACTATTTTCATAGTTGCGGCACTGTTGTCTTCCGTATCAGGAAGAAGTGGGTTAGAAAAGGTACCCTCAAACAAAAAGCACTCCGATCGCCCAACGGTTGACCATGACCGCCGGTGAATTATCCAATACGGTCGAAAAACGTTTCGCATCATGCACAGCTCTGATACAGCCTCGAATATATCCACTCTATCACAATCAGACATTACTGTGCCCTCGGGCTAGGTAAGCCCCTCACTGTCAAGTGAGTCAGACTCCCGGTAGGGTCTTTCAAGAAACTCCCGTATCCTTTTGTCTCGCAGGTCAGACTTTTGAATCAGAGACTTGGGGTGAGGACTATCAGCTCAAACCTCTTCTGCGGTATAAACGATCGGAAAGTATCAGAAGCTATCGTTCTCCTCAAAGTGACATTTTCTACGCGTCGTGACTTTCTCCTTCTATTTTGTCCCCCAAGTTTACTGCCTTCCATATCCCTTCGGGCGATAGTTATTTTCTCAGGCCAAGACAACTGGTAAACATTGGCGCCTTCAATGTCCGCACTCTCCGACAAGTCGATCAGCAAGACGCTCTGGCAAGTACTCTCTTAGGTCTGCAGCTTGATTTGTTCTGTTAAAATCTGTAAAGGCAAGTCAGAAAGGCGTTGTGTATTCATTATATCAACGTACGCTTCAATGGAGAGCTGTTCGGATGCTACCAAAGATGCGTTCTATGACGCCCTCGTTGACCTTCTGAGGTAAAATAAACACTTAGACATCATCATACTAGCAGGCGATTTGAATGCACAGCTTGGTCGTCTTTCCCCAGAAGAGAAGCGGCTAGGAAGTATGTTTGGTGTCCGAGCACAATGCACTGATAATGGCGAAAGATTGCTACAACTATGGGCATCCCACGGTCTCTATATTTCGAGCACCGCATTCCAACACAGGAAGAAACACTGTGTTACATGGAGACCTCCGTGTGCTTCTCAGCCGTGGACACAGTTGGATCATATAGCAGTCATTTACAGGTGGCGCCACTCTGTTAGGGACTGTCGTGCCTTTTTGAGCAACCATCTAAACTCGAATCACGTTGTTGTGTTTCTATTTTGTTTTGTCATTTACCCAAAAAACATGCGCCCGTAAATGCAAGCAAGTAAGCTCACATTCAAGCGAGAAAAGTGTGAAGGACGCTTACAAGGAAGCACTGGTGAACAAACTGACCAATCCGAGTCGGATGAGAGAAATTAACGAACAATGGGAACAAATCGCCGCAGTTATGATGGCTTGTCGTGAAGAGGTGTTTTCCGAAGAAGCTGTGCAGTTGTAACAGAGCTGGATTTCTGTCACGTCGTCAAACCCCATCATGAACAGGCGTCGACCAATCCCACCTGGTTCTGAATATGATGACGACCGTAGAGAAGTTAGACGTAGGTTGATCAAAAGCTTGCGCAAAGACCATGAGCACTACTTGGTCGAACAATCGAAAGAGATTGAAAAGCCTTTCGATCTGGGAATAGCAGAAGGGTTATTTCCCTGGTCCGTGGTTGTACTGGTCGTCAGGTTGCTGTGAGATCATATGTGAAAAAGATGGTACACTTATCACCAGTCAACCGCGCCGACGTGACAGGTGGGCTGAACATTTTGAGGAACAGAAGCAGAAGTGCCGTGGGGCTTAAGTTATTGGAGCGTAACGAGGCTCTTGGATCAGACCTCTTCTCCCCTTTTTGTTTTCAAAGAGGATCAAACAGGTTGGACATCGTGTTGAGCATTTTATTAATATATCGATTGAAAATAAGACAACGTTACGAGCATGTTGTAACAGTTTACGTTTCAACCACCTTGGGTGGCCTTCCTCAGGAGTGTTGGAATCGAAATCCAAATTCGTATAAGGACTGACAAAAATCCTCCAGACGATTTGTGAAACTGAACAGGTACCTCGTGATTGGTGCCTATCAACAGGTATTCTCGTTTTCAAACAGAAGACTCGAAGTCTATGTGACAACCACAGAGGCATCAGTCTAGTATCTGTTGCGTCCAAGTTATGTATTGCTGTCTATGATGATGATGATGATGATGCGTCCAAGTTACTCACCGACCTCATTTTACGTCGGCTCACTAGGCTCAGATAAAGTCAGATGCGCGAGAGAAGAAAGGCAGGATTCCGATCCGTTATATCGTGTGTTGATTACATTTGTAACCTGCGACGGATTTTGGGGGATCGGCACTGCTATAGACAGCCGTGGTCTATTCAGACCGAAAGACTGCTTTCCATTCAGTTGTTCGTAACGTTCTCTGGAACTGGCCCCTACGCAAAGTGTAAAGTGCTGCCTCAAGGTTGGGGTATTCCCACTCCTACTTTCTCCATTGCAGATAATTCGCTTGGGACTCGAGACAGTTTCACACACTCGGGTAGCACTATCTCGTCAGCCTGTAATGTTGCTGATGAGACATCAGCGAGGATAGCAAAGGCACGAGTTGCCTTTATCAGCCAGTGTCATCGGTAACGTTGAAAAGACGTTTGATTATCCTTAAAGGGAAGTGTTTATAATGCTTGTGTACGTTTTGTTTCGCTCTATAGTTCAGAAAAGTAGCCTGTTCACAACGAAAATGTCACCAGGCTTGCTGTATTTGACCGACGTTGTTTCCGCCAATTACGCACGTCACTGTTGAGGTGAGCGGTGGTCCAGGTCATACTCTCTGGTTAGGCTCATGGCTGTTATAACGGTGATGATGATCAGGCATAATAATTCACATCTCCTCTGTATAAAATTAATCAGACCAACACGACGGATTAAGCAAGATAAATCTAAGAAGAGTCCATTCAGTCTGATTAATGTAGTTTTATTCCTGTCAGTTGGACACTACCCACAACTGATCAACTAAATCACGCACCATGCAACAGTAAGTAAAATACTGCGTAACATGTTTGAAGCCATCTATGATTTCAACTTGAAGAAAAGTCCTAGTCGTAGAATGATCGGTTAGAATCAAACGAACAGTTAGTGTGTCTCCTGTGAAGGCGATCGGACAATCTGAGTACTAATCAAAAACAAGTGTGGTTGAGCGTTCACATATGGCAATACGGCCGTATCCAATGTGACGCAATGCTCAACACATGGTTACCTCATTAAAGCGTAGCCGTAATTATAGTCTCGACCGTGGCAAGGATATTCACAAATGGCGAACGCTAACAAGGACGGAACTCGTGTATGGTGCTTCTTTTCGAAAGGGGTTGACTGGAGGGTTCATAGAAATGGGATGAGTCAGATCAGTTGTGAGTTCAAATCCCATCAACTATATCCTTCACTATGTACCAATAGTTTTATTTAATTACCACAGAAGATAACCGACATAATATAATCTGCCCCATAGTAAACTTCAATTCGACAGTGGTCATCTTATATATCGCTCACGGTGGATCAGTAGTAATGACGTCCAATATTTCTGTCAATTGAACAACACCCATAGCGACTAACATTACGATTTGGGCTGTGGCATCCTGATAGTATGTGTCACATGACGGCTGAAACGGGTGGGGGGAAATAGCACACGCTACTCATTAGAGAAGAGGGCTATTCAACGAAAATTTCATACAGAGGAGAGAACGCACATTTCATATTGATTATAAAGAAGGCAGGTCAACAAAATTAATGGAGTCATCTACTTCAACCAGAACCATATCTAAAACATAGTCAGCCAGTTACTAGGTTGTAGGACACGTAAATTTACGAGGGAAATGAGACAATAAAATACGAGATTGAAATATGCAAACATTCGTGAAATCTAGCGTAACATTACCTGTTTCAGAATAGCCTCCTCCAAAACGTTTTCATCTTTATCAACAAGATCGTGTTCACTAACCCGAGCTTCCTCAGCGTGCACAATTTTCGTTAGCCGGGATAGTAATTGTGGAATGCTGACTTGATCCAGCTGAGAGACACACAAATCTGTGAGCATTCCGAACGAGGACTGCACGACGTCAGTTAGTTGATCTTGAACTACCATCCAAGTGGAATAAGACGTTCTGTATTCAGCATCGGTTTGCATAGAGGAATGCAAGGCAGTAGAGTCCTGTTGACAAATACACAGGGAGAAAATAAAAGCGACCCGTGCGACGTCAAACGCCAGTTTGGTACTTAATCCAACCGAAATGAACAAGCCGAAAAATGTGACAAGAAAACTCGAAGGTTGTGCGATTGAGTAGATATCCAACAAATGGATGGGCAATCTAAACCGACTACTCAGGATGACATATAATCAGCACACTCATGAAATGTTACAGTCAACCAACCTAAACTGACCTCAAACGTTTTGGTTAAGTCCACATCTCGCGTGATCAAATGCAACAGCTGACTGGCATTTGCTAACCAAGTCGCATTGGAATGGAGTAGGTTTTGGAATGTTGGACGGTCGCGAGGATCACAACTATTCACAGGAGAAGAATCGCACGGGTTGATCCAGTGTGTGAGTACAGTCTCAATATTTTGGAACCGCTCGACTGAGCCGGCCAATAGACTGAGTAGTTCACGCTGACGGCGACGATGCTGGTGTACAGCTAGTTTGGCCTTGGCAAACTGGAACCCAAGCGTTAAGTAATAGTAATAATAGTAAAATAATTGAATACGGCATTTTAAAGTGTAACGTAAATCACCAAGACAAACTCTAGACTCAAGAAACAGACACAAATACCCAGTAACTTGGTGCGGCATCTTCTAAAAATGTGATTAGTCAGTAGACTAGACTACGTTCGTCAATCTAACCAGATTACTGACAAACCCAGTGCCATTGAGTGGTGGGGGATCTGGGTTAGACGAGCTATCTCAGCTATCTCATTCTCATAGACTCTCCAGTCAGCCCCTTTCGAAAAGAAGCACTGCACTCGAGTTTCGTCCATGTTAGAACTCGGCGGCTGTGCGTATCCTTGCCATGGCCGGGACTATAATTCTGACTATGGTTTCGTGAGGTAACTGTGTTGCCCCCCGCGCCATTGACCTCACATTAGACACGACCGAATTATCATATGCAAACGCTCAGGTGTATTCGTTTGTGAGCAGTGCTGAGATCGTCTGAAGGCCGTGAGGGGAGAAGCAGTAATTGACATGTTTACACCAATTGATGCCTTCATTACTAGGACTTCCCTCCAAGTAGAAATCATGGAAATCATTAACTTGTTGAACGAAACTCGAGCATAGTGTATCTTTTGTAAAGAATCTAATAGAAAATTTTATGAGAAATGTGACAGTTGACATGAGGGATGTGAAATTTGTAGAAACGTTTAAATGTCAAATGATACATCAAAATCGGCGTTAATCTCAAGCTAATAAAAAAGAACGGAGAGCAAGAGAACGCGACGATTTGTCTAGTTTCGGTGCTGGATTCATTAAACAGAACGCAAATTTATGACAGAATCAATAACACTCTTGTCAGGGAAAACGATGACAGTTTCGTGCTCCTCTGACAGCTGAAAATTGATATACATTGTAAGTCTCATTTAGTTGTTTGAGAAAATCAAGAAACGAGAGCAAAAAAAGTTAGAAACCTTCAAATAAATTATTATCACATTCATTTGCCTGAATGTTGGCAAAACGTTTCATCTCATCCTGTGACCAAGCAGCCACACAAAGTGGCATCGAAAGAATTGTCAATCTCGAGATCTATGCATCGAAACTACTAGATTGTTCAAGTCATTTTCACTAATGTGTACTAAAGTAATAACCCTCCCAATAATAAACCTCAACAACAGCTAAAGTGAACTACGGGTAGAAAGAAACGGGGAAAATATTTGTAAAAAAAAATAAACTAATGTTAGATGTATTTTTTGGGAACGCATTATGTACAGGACAATTAGGAACCGGACGACAGTAGCCCTAAACACCTAACGAGAGAGTTGTGGATGAACCTACAAGCACATACAAACACGTACATCCGTACACGCAGATATACATACATACATATATAGATATACATGACAGGCACAAACAGAGAGGAAAGTGATATAGGGCGCCAAAAAAAAACAATGAACATGCACCTGTGTGCACACATAACGAATCACTGTATTTGACATGCGTTTAGGAGCCTTGGCGCCGATGACTATAAAGTAACTTGAAAATACTTGGTATTGTTAGAGAAGTCTGAAACAAACAATTTGGCTTAACTGTATGCCTATATCAAATGAGTGGAGAGTGTTAAGAAGTCCAAGATCCTAACGATCATAGAAGGAACCAAAAGAAATGAATCGGGCTAATCAAACCATCCATACTAAGTGCTCAATGATGAGTACGTAAACAATAAGATGAGAAAATCATTCTAGTAAACCTATGTGGATCTTTAGTATAAGTCCATATGCATTCGGATAGCATTGATCATTATATAAAATTAAACCGATGCTATACATATCGAATAAATATTGTTAATACAGAGCCCTATCAGTACACTACTTTGATTGTGTATTGAGTGGTGTGAACATGATTATACCATCAAACCAGATCCAGGGAAAACTTCACCCACAATTAATGCACACCTGTTCAAAACACTGTCAAGTAGCGACAGCCAATAACAAATGGAAGCCATCTCTCTGCTTATATGTGAGAATTGTTCATCTGTATCAGATAGTCCTGGCAACTGATGTACATTGATGTGTGTGTGTTCGTGTGGTTATCGACTTTTTAGTTTGGCTACACAACGTCCATTGAACTTTGCTAACTTGTATTTTGCAGCGTGTACCTGATGGCATGCAGTGGAATATGGTCAGGAGATACTGTGCACAAAAACCATTTTTGATTACTCTGTTATAAGTATAATAATCAACAAGATTGCGAGTTGAGGACCGGATCAAAACGTTGACCAGATAAAACTACGAAAACCCGTGGTCTGACAATAAATTGCTTCCAGGATGTATACATAATTCTCAGATACACCTTTCCTCGTTAGACAATCAGAGTACAGTTCTGTCAACCGAATCGACAGTCCCTTTGATGTCCAAGAAGATAACAACGGTTGGCCTTCTATATGAATGGCACAGTTAAAGCATCTGACGAAGTGTAAAGATGTTATCAATGCTGTCACGGCCAGGGAGAAACCCAGCTTACCGTTCACGGGTGTTTTTTGCGCGGTTCGCTTAATCTACGAAGTATAGTGGCTGCGAACAATAAGGAGCAGGCTAATCCCACCATCATTTCCACACGAACTGCATGAGCCCTTTTCGAAAGTGGGAACAGTGTTAGTCAAAACCATATCATTTGGAATAACTTCACTGATCCAGTGTTTCTGGAACAGAGCCGTCAGCTCTTTAATTAAGGCTGGACTTCCATCTACAAAAGGGGCAGGAGGGAGTTCGTCTGGACCTAGCGCTTTATGACATTTCAGAAACTTGATCTCGAGAGAGACTTCTGTTTCCAAACAACAGACCAATGAGCACAAACAGAACCCGAAGGCCTAGTCAATGGCGCGAGTAGCCAGTTGAACATCAGTTAGAAGTGCTCAACCCAGCGTCCTAAATGTCGTTGCATGTTATGAATAGGCTCACCATTGGATCCTCAGCTTAGCTCGCTCACATCCGGCCTTTTGCTACCAGTAGCTCGGATGAAATAGAACACCTTCTGAGAGTTCCCGATAGCAGCGGTTTGTTTCATCTCGATAGCGCGTTGTGTTCACCAGACCTCGCGATTCTCTCGTAGTTGCTTTCGGAGCTCTAGACGAGTAGCCTTGCGGGCCGATTTTCAGTCAGTGCTGGATGGAATGCTCTAATGAGCGTCCAGAAATTCTAGTGATCACATGGAGATCCAGTGGTTGGCAGCTGAACGAGCAGTAATATCATGCAAAGCAGTAACGTACTTAAGTATTTAATACCGTATATGTGCCCAATGTGCTTCAATGTCGTCTGGTCAGTTGGCACCTAGTCTGAAGGCAAGCGTACACGGGTGAGCGTAAGGCGCATGTGGGGCTGCTGGTTTAGATACGTCAATTTGTGATTGAGGGTTGAATGACCTCCTACTAAAACTCAAAGGGAACTTGTCACATAACAGTACATGATGGGAATTCACAAAGGGGCTCCAGATTGACTTGAAATCTTGAAAACAGCCATGCCACCGATAACTGACGGCCATGTGGTCAATCTGTGTTTACGACTGACTCAGCGATGGAGGTTTCCGAGTGGTGTATTGACGCCTAGAACGTCGAAAATTAGTACGTGCCAGAAAGACCGTTATCAGCACAAAGCTGCAACAAACGTTCACCAATGTCTTTTCGACGAGTACCGTAGAGATGCGAGCCACTCAAGTTACGCTCATCAGAGATTAGCTTGCCTACTTCAGCGTTTAAGTCTCCAGCCAATACTACAATGTGCGTGCGCAGCGCGATGTATAGAATGTTAGTGAGCTGAAGATAAAAACCATCCTTGACTTCATCTGAACTACAGTCTGCATAGGTATATGCCAGTATTTGTGAAAGGTGCCTCTCGATGCCCTAACCGTACCTTCGAGTCTGATAGCCCATAGGCGGCTGCTGACGGGTATTCCGTCAAGCGGCGCTTGAGCTAAGGGCAATTCCAACATCAGCTGAGCTGGTGACTTGAGCCGCATAGTCTCCAGACACATTGTGCCTGCACGGTGAAGCGACTAACGGAAATCGGAGATGTAGTACTGAGCTAGAATCTTGAAACCGTGTTCCAGTCAGACAACAGATATCGATGGCGAGGGTCTCCAAAATACGTGCAACAGCTGCCTGCTAACTTGTTTCATATGGATATTGAAGGTGGCAACCTTAAATGAAGTTCGAGGAGCGAGTAAGAGCTTGTGTCCTTCAGGCACAGGAACCTCAGTGTTCGACACACCATCATTTTGGTTGACTTTTGTCGTCAGCTGCAAATGAGGTAAGTCTCTGACGTAAGTCTGAAAACGGGACAGAGGGTCGCCAAGTAGAGTTAGTTGACAAAAGAGGGGGAAATGAGACATAATAGCAAAGCGGGCGGCCGACACCTCAGCGAAAGAGTCGTGACAGAAAGTCATTACAAAACTCATAACTAACATAATTGTGCGGGCAGGATAATGCTCAGTTGCCCAGGTCGAAAAAGGAGGTTGGCTTGAGAAAACCGACTCAGAGTCTTTGGTTCAAAAGGACCCTAATCCCTATGGCAGCAGAACGAAGCACGAATTTCTCGGTCCGCTGGGGGCCGGTGACCAGTAGTGGTTCGGTTCATACGACCTTCAAGTGGGGTCCATCCATCCAAGAGGCGCAAAGCAGCCAGCATGAAGTTGTGACAGAAGCAGCGCAACCGTTCGAGGATTCAACAAAGAAGCCGGATCTCATGTAGTAGATAGATCAACAAACCGATCTGGCACGAACGTTGGACTGGTTAAATGTTGACGTCCGCTGAATTTCGGAGACTGGAATCCAAGACAGTAGTCAACGTACAGAACTAACAACACCAGCACTGTCTACCCGATACTGGTTATATACTTCGGGTGACTCTATGGCTGCCGCTATCGGTTAGGCTGGAGTAGGTATCGTCCTCAACAAGACGACCGAAGCCGCATTGGCAGATTCGATTCCTTTTAACAGCAGACTGCGCCTTCCGTTTGGCAGGCTCTGTTAAGGTCAACTGTAGAGGCAAAACCTTCAGGAATATTTTCAATGCGTCTGCATATGCTTCAACCGACTACAGTGACACCGGCGTCAAAGACGCCTTTTATTCGGATCTGGCCACTCTCTTTCGGTCTACAAATGATTCCGATATAATCGTTCTGGCCGG
This sequence comes from Paragonimus skrjabini miyazakii, assembly GCA_014338405.1. NCBI lineage: Eukaryota > Metazoa > Platyhelminthes > Trematoda > Plagiorchiida > Troglotrematidae > Paragonimus > Paragonimus skrjabini miyazakii. Next base: position 102,852 of record JTDE01000666.1, read on the forward strand.
AGATACGAACGCCCAGATCGGTCGCTTTGGTGAAGCCGAGTCCAGATTTGGGATAGCAGATTTGGGATAGCACCACGCCACTCGAATGATGGCGAGTGGCTGTAACACCTGTGCGTGGAACATAAACTATTTTTAGCTAACTGTAGGTTTAGGCGTAGTGCGCGTCATTGTTATACTTGGCGCTCCCCTTCTCCGAATCAGGCCTGAACTCAGATAAACCATATAGTTGTTAGTTACAGGTGGCGTAGTTGCATTCAACACTGTCGTTCTTATTGCAGCACATACCTGAATTCGGACCACGCGCAGGTAGGTTGTCGTTTCGTTTCTACTTTCGATGGGCAACTACCCTACTCTTCCCGACAGCAATAACTGTATGTTGAAAAACTGGATATACCGTCGGTAGAGCATAAGTACCAAACCAGTTTAGAAAGCTGCCTTAGTGATACTCACCCTGAAGACCCTAATCGTTGTTGGATCGAGATCTCTCAGAGGACATTCGTGAAGCAGGTACTGTAGCAAGCACCACGGGGTTACGTGGGTTGAACAGGCATTAAATCTCGGAGAAATCATTGTAGTTGATAGGAGCCAGACGGAAGATTCCTCCTAGTAGTTCACATAACAAGTCTAGAAGAGATATCTGTAGAAAACTGAAACGTAGTCTAAAGGCTGATCGTGAGGCTTGGTTATTGGAAAATTTAGGAAATGGAAATCGCCGTTTCCTCAAGGAACACCGGCAAACTTTTTAAGCTGATCCATGCCACTGGTCCCAGGCGACCGTCTGTCAGTGAAGATATCAGCGAGACAGATTGCACACTCTATAAGATTAGAACGCTTTACGAAACACCTTGAGGGCCAAGTTAGCTGGCCACCTGCTTCTAACGTGTTGCCGCCACAAACTCTTGATCTAGCACTTTGGTCGGTAGATTTGGAAACACTCACTGAGACTGAGGTTGGCAATTGCCTTTTGGCTCTCAATCGTAATAGGGCTGTTGGTTCAGATGAACTCGTGCCGGCACTTTTTAAAGAAGGTAGGGATGTGTTAGTAGAGGTTTTGACTCAGCTGTTTCAACTTGTGTGGATGACGGAGACCATCCCTCCGTGCTGGGGTCACGCGATAATAGTTCCCATATTCAACAGGAAAGTCCGAGGCTCTTGCGAAAATCACAGAGGAATTAACTTGACCTCAGTCGTCATTAGGGTTCTAGCATTCATTATACTTCGTCGATTCAATACAGCTCGGGAGACAAACATTATGGAAGGACAGGCAGGGTTTCACCCTGCACGAGGATGTATAGATCACAGTTTTACTCTTCGTCAAATTCTGGATATAATGGGGGATTGTCTCTGGCAGTCACAAGATGCCGGTGTGGACTCCCCATCTGGTGGAAGGCTGACTGATCTTGATTATGCTGACGACAAGGTGTTGTTGTTTGACACTTTCCAAGCATCACAAACAATGCTAGAAGTTAATTTGCATTCTGCTAAGTACTTCGGAATGCGCTTTGCAGCCTCGAAATGCTAAGTGCTTCCGCAGGATTGATGTGATTACGTGAGTTTATCGTTAGATAATGAAGTCATGGAGGTTGCTGACCAGTTTGTGTACTTTGGAAGCTGCATTAGCAGCAGTGGCGGTTCAGGGAATTAAATAGAAGCGCATGTTTCTAAGTCTAGGACGGTGTTTGCTAGTCTGCAACACATCTGGCGACAAAGAGGTATAGCTGTGAGGCTTTAGGGTCGCATATATAAAGCGACAGTGAGGGTCTTATGACAATACAGCAGTGAATCATGACCGCTCAGAGTGGGAGACATGAACCGTCTTCAGGTATTTGACCACCCATGTCTGCATTCGATCGCTCGCATTGGGTGACACCAGCGAGTAAGTAACGAGGAGGTTAAGAAGCGGGTATTTGATAGTGATTGTCAAACGAATTCTTTCGTTCAATCCTCACACTCGCACAGACGTACATGGTTAGGTCATGTACAAAGGATGACAGCTAGTCGTTTGTCACACCGAGCACTGTTTGCCGACACTGCGGCCGACCGGCGTAAGTTGCGAGGTGAACAGATGATGATCTGGCTTAGAGAAATAATGTCGTTCACCATGCGTCTTTCCACTGTAGGTCAGGTTCGCCTCCCAGGCTGGGGACCTTGTGAATCACAGAGTCGGTGGCTGGAGACGTTAGGTGAGATGGCGGCTAACCGAGCTCAGTGGCGTGAATGTTGTCGTTGTTTGACCGAGTTGTCTGTAAAGTGAGTGCACTTAATGACGCTTGGAAGTGAAAGCCGCATGGAAGCTTTGTTGCTGATGACGTCTTGCTTTCACTTATAGCTCGGTTTTCTTGTTTGCAAGGTGTAGGCACCTTGATGTTGAATGTTTGGATATAGACTTGGCTACTTTTTCTTCTGTATTCTTGTACAGGGTTTGTCTTTTTCTTCATGGTTGTGTGGCAGTTAAACATCAGTGAGAACCGTTGATGTATTGCTGCTTATGGTGATGATGATGGCCGCTGGTACGAATCCGGCCGAAGTCCGGTCACGTCTAAATTGTCAAATCTGCTAGACTACTTATCAGTAACAAAGCTACAATTATCATTGACGGCGTTGCTGGATTCTAACGTGAAGTGTTTGAGAAATCCTGCTTGAGCAGTCAAACTGTTGGATAATTCGGTGGATTCCATGAGACAATGGATTGGGTGTGTAACTGAATCCAAATGCGTAATTCGTGGTCATCCGGTGCGGCCTTCCAGCTTAGCTGGCAGAAAACCTGCCGTATCTGGACATGCTGCTTTTGTCGCCGGTTCGCGTCTAATCGAGATTCCTATTTCTCACCAGATTATCGAAACTGATTATGTATGCGCATTGTGGCTAGGACAGTTGTTATCCGGGTTATTTATCACGCCGATACCAACGTACTCATACTGGGCATTTCCAAACCCAAACATCCACCAGACATGTGTTCCGTCAGAGATCAGATGAGTGACCGTCATGTTCTCATAGTTATATATTTGCACGCTGCCTCATCATTAACGAGTAATCAGATGTTTTTTATGAGCCGCATCACTCACATTTCGTTCTATAACCACCACGTAACACATATCGTAATAATAGTAAAGACAACATTCCTGACAACGGAGTTACCACTACTAAGGTTTAGTTCGCTGTTCATATTGCAAACGACAACAACAGGTCTTTGCTTGGAAGGATTGCAGTGGTCGTCTAGGAAGGTGTTTGATCTTTTCAGTACCTTAAGCGTACACTGTTAGGAAGATTGGGACACAAAGTTGACTTCGGTACAGTTGGGACGCGTTTCGCACAATTCGTCCGAAGTGAGATGTCAAAACATTTGCTGCCACTCAACTACGTTCAATTCTCCTGGTACAACGAGAAGTTGTATCAACTACATCAAATCACACAAAAACGGACAACCTGAAATTGTTCACGGACCTCAGCGTGAAGGCTCGTTGACGACTACCATTCAGGAAGGATGTCCTCAAAACAGCAAATAGCCTAGCAAGCACGCACGTTTTACCACGTCAAATGATTTTCAAGTGTTGCCATTTCCGTTGAAAATCATTCGACATTACATGCTGCACATTCGTGTTAAGGAATTACCAACGCGTAAATATTCATTAAACCCACGCAGCTATGAGCCGAAAGACGTCAGAGGGCACCAAAATGTCACGGAATTGACGTGACCGTAGCATTGTAACCGTTCGATTCGGTTCACAAGAACGCACAGGCTTATTACGGACTGATGTCATAGTGGGCAATTCAGCCTGCAAAGTGAAATAGGAGATACAACGTTCTGAACAGAGATAAGTGAAACCGTTCATTGCCTACGTTTGAAAAAAACGCGTTTGTGTCTATCTGTCCTGCTCAGGTAACCTATTCATTAGTCTATTAGAGCATGACACCTGCTGGCATGACCTTAGCGGTCAAGTGTACGTCGGTTGCTTTATGACACAGTGCTCGAGCTGCTTGCTTTATTCTCGATGTAACAAATTTGTGAGAAAATAGGTTCATAATGTGCAAAAGTACACAACTGATCGAACCCAACAGTTTGGACGGGAACACCAAGAAATTACGGAGTAGACAAATACAAAAACACTACGTGATTATGAAAGATGTAATCACACATGTAAAACCAAAAACCGGGAGAGGTCACAAAGAAAGTGAGTGATATATAATCACAAACGGAACAGTGAACGGAAACTCAAACTTTGGATAGGTCGCATACATAAAGCAACAGTGAGGTTTATTGTGAACTGCAATATGTACTGATGACATGACTCGGTGTTTGCCTTCCAGGGCCTACGTCGAGTCGCATTGTCGCTGGGTGGTAACACAGTCGGCAACACTTGTGTGATCAAACTTGAAGCGTGAAAAAAGCGAGACGGTTTTCAGTAACTGTGTTTTTAAAACCAACCAATGACTAAGGAATGACAGAAATTGCAACGGAGAGTTGCTAGTCTGGGAGAACAGTTCCAATCGTGGCAACGCGGATAAGGAGAAAATCGGTCAACCGATAAATAGTTAAGCGCATCTCATCGTTGAAAGCGTTGATGATTTCATACACGTACAGTGAATGACTCCGATGATCAGTAGAAATGAATAGCCAATATGTAACCGAGATATCACCAAAAGAGTATACAATGACATGAGTCACATTTGTTGTCACGGTTCACTGGAGTGAGTCACTGGTTTTTGTGAGACAATAACATTAACGTAAACGTTAAGTCCTATTAGATAATTATAGACCAAATCCAAAGTCAATCCCTTCCTTGGTATGAATTTTTTCTATTTCACAATCTAGTGAAAAACTTTTACAACCAACCTGACCGTAAACTAAAGAAAACAGAAACACTGCATAACTTCAGCAACCACAATGAACTGTTATGAATGACCTGTATGAGTACCCTCATCACTAAAAAAGTGGAAAATAGGATTGAGAGAGTTGAACAGATAATCAAAACAAACAGTGCCAACACGTGATGCCGAGACCGGTGAAGTTGACAGGTATTTCCATCCATAACATAGCCACTTGGAAAGATCCTTCATCAGCATCAACAGGTTTGAGCCATAAACGTTAGTGGTATGGCACAGTAGGCAGTTGATTCTGACAGTAGTCCATAAGGAACTCGATTGACAAACAATCACAGATGCATAAAGGTGAAAAACTAAGTAAAATTAATAGGGATTCGTGAGAAATAAGACACAACAACCTCACAAGCTAAAGCTCACCAGTGGTTGCGACAAATTAACATGTTCCAAGGCATTTTTTAACCATGTGGATGATCGCGAACTGTCCAAGCTAACAGGCGGCACCTACCAATCGTGCGCAGCGAGATGATCAAGGTTTTCATAGCCAGTGAGCACGACACTGTTTGGTTATCATGAAGTTTCGTCCAAACATCAGCAGTTGTATAGAACAAAGCATAGTAAGGCAAACACTCCGTCGTATACGGATTACATGACCCAAGCACCGCTGACCGCGCATCGACTATCGGTCGCGTACATGAACATTTCCCAAATACGCATTGGCTAGTTGTCGCGTTGCCCATACGATCAGTTCACTGGATAGAGACTAACCGCCGGAGAAAGTGGCTGTCAGCTATCGAGAACTCATAGGAACCTTCGACAAGGATGAGTCAAGTCTGTGATTTATACAGCAAAAAGGAACACAAACAATAATGGTAAAATCTCCTTTTCATCGACAACTAGAAGTCTTTCCAAAGCAACAGACGAAGAAGGTCAGCGAACGCACTGTTTTCGTTATTCCCAGCTATATTATAAGCTGAGATGACACTTTCAGTGTTCGGTTGTTTGCCGAACTTCGCCATTAAACTGCAAACGCTTCATCATCAAACGAGTTGACACAATCAGTGTGTAAGAGTCTGAGTGCATAGGATTGATCAGAAAGCCTAACCCTAAGATGAAATTACATACGTAGGTGAAACGCTCACCAGTCTTCAGATGCCCGTCTTTAATAACAAGGATAGAGTTAGAGCCAACTCCATTTTGTAACAATACTGCACTCTGAAGGCAAAGCCCGGCTGCATCATTTAACCGGCTTAGCACGATCTTCAGAGGAACTAAGTAGAGCACTATTGTTCACACATTCAGAGTCAGTCCCAGGTGTGAAAGCGGAAACCGTAAGTCGGCACGCTGAACCACCCCCTCGTGGTGCCGACTGAGCAGTCTCGGTGTAACCCTTGACTAGCTAAGCGTTCAGCAACTTCAGATAGGACCAACCACTCTACCTGGTTTCAACGTACTGGTTACTTTGATCAAGAAAATGAAAATACCGCCAGCGCCTCCGCGCCGGAATCTACCCGTACGCATGATAAGCGAACGGGGTACATCTGTTCAGAATGTAACCAGATATGCAAATCGAACACTGGTTTGTCGGAGTATGTTCGTATGCATCGACGCAGCACAGAAAGTAGGTGCCCAGCCCCCTCCAATCTTTGACTGTGCCGACTGTGATCACAACTTCTCGACCAAAATTGGTCTCAGTCAACACAAGAGGCATGTGCATCCCGTCGGACGTAACCTCAAGTGGATGAAAGCCACTGGATTAAATTGGTCTCAGCAAGAATCGGCTTCTCTTGTCAGACACGCCAATAAGCTGGCTCCGTCGTGCTCCACTAAAGGTTAACTTGATCACCAACTCCTGTCACACTTTCCTGGCCGTACTCCAGAGAGAATCAGGACGCGTTCATATGCTGTGAATAGCAGAGAAATACTGTCCCTACTGTCAATCCAACCACTGCCTTGCAGACAAATATGACGTCGAATATTAGGTTCCAGGCTGCTGGGCACTCCGAGTGGTTTCCTGGTTTGGTTTAAACAGCAATAACTCAAATGGAGTCATCGGTAAGCATGCATGCCTCCCAAGCCTTTCTGTTCACCTGGTGATTGGTCAATCGGCAAAGTGCTCGTGTCGCTATGAGAACCTGCACAATCAGAAAGCAAACAACGCTGTGATCTAAACCCTGTAGCACCAGAGAGAGAAAGATGTTGCTTTTGCAGTCTTTTCTGGAAACTAGAGAACTGCTCACATCACGTACGATTCTGTCTCCAGACAGGTCTATGATCGACCCAATCACTGGAGAAGTTTCCCGCAACCTGAAAAGCATGGAAAAAGCCGTTCCAGGTTTGGACAAATTGTTGCCTAAACATTTGAAGTGTATGAAAACCAATGCCTTGGCGGATATTTCAACCCCTTCCTACTAAGTGAAAGTTGTCCAATTCATCAGTATAGCTCCGGCATCACATTTGTTCCGAAAGCCAATAACCCTTCCCTTCCAAGCGAATTAAGATCCATTGTCGTATCTTCAACACTAGTACGTTGCATTCACCAGATATTGGCTGGTCGTTGGAATTTACGCTTGCAACTGACTGCTCTTCAGTTTGCATTCCTACACCGTGATGGTTACCTCGAGGCGATCTCACTACTCCACGTGCTTCCCTGGAACTCAAGCACCACGTCTTCCAGCCTGTGTGTGGCTTTTAATGACATTTCCAAAGCGCTCGATTCTATCTCAGAAGACTCGGTTGTCAGATCGGCCCAACCTTTCGGTGCCCCTCCACCTCAGCTGATTCTTATCGACACACTTCAGGCACGCTCGAAGGCTCCAACCTCGGATCCCAGCGTGGTCTTTGTCAGAGTGACCTACTGTCGCCACTGCCATTCATCATGGTAATGGATGAGGTGTCGATTCAATCTCGATCGAAGCTTGGCTAGCAGATCCATAATAAACTGCGGTTTTGCCTACGCCGACGATCTGAAACCCTTCCCCGAAAAGCTTACAGCCGCCGCTAGTGCTCTGAACTATCAGGACTAAAGATCAGCATACGAAAGACTAAACTCACAGTCGTACGTGACGACCATAACAACACAGCCGCTATCGCTGATGATTCAATCCATTTCGGCCCGAACATAGTCCGCTCACCAAGCGCCTCTGACACGATGACCTATCTTGGTATCCCGTTCACCTGAAAAGATAAAGTAGTCACCAATCACAGATTGCAGCTTCGTATGATGTTGGACGAAACCACAAAAGCGTCTCTGAAACCGCATCAGCGCCTCTACCTTCTGAGACAGTATTTGATCCCCAAGATGAATCACTCGCTAGTTTTGAGCCGAATCCATCAAAAAACGTCCAAAGCTATGGACTACACAATCAGCCAGTTTGTCTAGCAGTGGCTCTGTCTTCCCAAGACGCACTAACCAGCTATATCCACACCCCAATTCGGTTGGGCGATCTGGGCTTTCCGAGTTTGTACACGACAATTCCCATCTCGTGCAAATCATGAGTGGAAAGATTGCTCTCTGGTCTCTCTCTGGTCGGAGATGATTAGTTTTGCCCTACCACGAGGGATGTCATTGTCCTGGTACGTGTCCAGGATATGGTAGTGAAGAACAAGGAGGCCCATGCAGCGTGGATAGATAAGTTTTATCACACGCTAGGCGACCGTAGTCTTCAGGAAATGTCTCGCTCTCAACTCTCCAGTCGTTGGCTGCTGAATCCAGACGACACTTTCCCCATGACGTTTATTCGTGCCATCCACCTCCGATGCGGTCTTCTTCAACCTAAGCATCAGAAATCTCGAATTGGCCGGAGTAATCACTCAGTTCTCTGTCGTGGCAACTGTGGTCAGCCACGAGGCCTCCCTCATACTATCTAATCGTGCCAAATCACCCACAATGTGCGTTGTGCTCGTCAAAATAGCGTGGCCAAGGATTTGGCGAAAAGGCTGCGGCAATCTGAGCTACAGTCTTCGCGGAGCTACAAGTACCAACGACAAGCTCGTTCATCGAACCCGACGTTAACGCAATTTTTTGACAGCGCTGCCATGGTACTGGACGCCAGTATAGTGGACGATTACCTAAGACGATTTGCCTGAACGGAGAAGGTTGTGAAGTAAGGGACAAACTCTCATAATACTGCCATTCGGTCGGGCCCCACATGCTATGGGCTGTGACGTGGTGGCTAGTTCTCGTTCACCTGTAATCATCACTTCTCGTGGTATCATGTATCCATCTCTTTGCAATGCTTTTCTTCGTCTAAGACTGACTCCTTACGCATCCACTGATTTACGCCTACTGACTGTTATAGGTTCACTGGAAACTCATGACACATTTAAGTGGGGAACCTAGCGTTGATGGTTGCCACCTTCTGACGTTTGTATCACCATAAAGGACATTTCTCCGTCCCGACGTGTGACCCTTAACTGTGATCGTGTAGCCGTTCTCTTGACCAGACATTTCTGACCAACATATTTTTGTCCACGTCTACACTAATAACTGCATTAACACGTCATAGTTGATACCTCATCGCGGTTCGACGTTTTATGACCTTTTACCCTACATTCTGACTTGTAAAGTAACCTCGATAAAAAGACGCGTTAATTCGTTGTGCACCCGACACGGCTGGCTGGTTTAGCTCGTCCATCACACATTAATCTCGCTCATGGTTCCGGTCTGTCACTGATCACAAACACTGTCAAACCAAAAAGCCATCATACTCTCTTAAACGGGTTCACGTTATTGGGGGTTTGAAACGAGCGTGACACAATACATCGTGCCCGGATAAGGTTACAAGAGCTGAGCGGTACACAGTCAAACCGAGAGGATTTTGCCTCCGGGGCTTTTACATTTTCACACAGCAAAGGAATTACAAGTTAACGATTACTTCCACACCAACTCATCCCTTTGTCACACCTCGAAAGCTTCTACTTGTTCACTTCTACAGTACTATCAGAATTTTTATAAGTCCGAACACCTTGTTATCTAATTCGTTAGTCGCCTATATGTGATACACTGCTACTTAAGTGTTATATATATATAGGCATTATTATCTTTTGGTTTCAGTAACTTTCGCCCCAATAATGGCACCCCTATGGCTTGAAGAGCTTTTGATTCTGATGGTTTTTTTTTTACTTTCTGTCCTTCCTTTTCGTTAACACATCACACAAGTAATCATTCATTCGATGACTGAAATTACTCACTTTTTCTACTCTTGTGGAAGGGCTTGTCATTTGTTCAATGTTATTAACCATGTAGTGTTCAACATTTCACAGACGACTTGCTTTGGACTTCCCTGCTGCTTAAATTTTGGTGTTTGCTTCCCTTTATTCGAACGAATCTATCTAAAATGCTCTTCAGAATAAACAATAAATAACGTACAGAATAGTTTTCGAGCCCTCGAAATACAGAATAAGGTGTGACCACTGTAACGTGCCCTCATTTGGACACAGATAAGCGATGCTCACACGCCTCCAAAATGCTTTTTGATTGGAGTTTTTATCAGGCATTTGCTGGACGCAGGCAGAGTTTGTGACGTTAACCGTGCAAGATAGTGGGATAGCGGGTCAAAATAATACAGCATTTAGTAGCATATTCTCAGGACAACTACACTACACATGCGATCACTGAACATCATGAGCAGTTGTTCGTAAGCTTGCCTACCTCAACACTAAGTCAGTAAGATGATGGGAAGCTTCATACTGGAATTCACCAACACCACTGTTGGACCTTGAAGATAGTTGCTAACATCTATTGTTTGTCTCAGCTTGATAAGTGCTTAGAGAAAAAGATCGACTATTCGGGTGATTAAACAGAACCAAAAATAAATTAAAACCAATCAGAGAACGTAAAATGACCCAGTACTCAAACGGAAAGTATTCTGCATCCAATGACAGGAAAATGCAAAAACAGCCAAGGGAAACAACCATACTAAACATGAAAACGTATGAGTTAACAGTATAGACTTCATTCGTTAAAGAACACATGGTAACCTGAACCCAAATTTTCAGTTGAGCCCCTTCAAGTGATACACAATGGAACGTTCAGTGGACACTTCTAACTACGTACATTTGTGAATCGCTGTATGTTTCCAAACATGTTTCAACAAAAGCAGCAGAAAAGGAAACCAAAGACCTCAAACGACATAAGTGCATATGGCGAGAAACTACTGTATAAGAATTCATATCTTCTTGTAATGTATTTTCCAAAAATGACTCCCTTCGGACACTTGAACTGAATTCTACAGAAAGTCTAGCGAAGAAATTAGAATGATAAAATTAAAAATGGATTTGAGGTGCATTCTATTAAGAACGTGGCAGCAGGCAGATAAATCTCATGGCTGATTGACAGCATGCAACAAATAATTGGTGCAGCAAACGATAACAAAAGTGGACAAACCCTTTACCGATAACAAGAACGAAAAACCCGCAATTAGAAAGACAAATTCCACACTGAAGAAAGAGACGTAATATCCCAACCACTCACGTTAGTTGTGGTACTGGGGAAAACGTGACACTAACAGATTCGCAAAACCACCCATACCTAGGTAATTAGGACAATCGTAGAACGATGACAAATACTCATCGGCAGACTTTATCAGCTAGATATGACGACCGAATTTGTGTGTTAGAAGGGTTATCGAGCGAAAGAATGGGTTAAACAATAAGAGAACAAACAGGCACCAATTAATCAAGCTTGCTTGAATTTTAATTGGTTATTAGTTGCACTGTATGTGGATTATAACGGCGTCTGACTGACAAATGGTAAAACACGTGAACAAAAAGGTTTGTGAGATGAAATGAGCTCACAGTTGACATCCATCAATCAATGGTGAATGTACCTATATGTAGTTTAACGACAGTGTTGTTAAACAGCACAAACATTTGAACAACGCTAAAAAATAGTCCATTCTGGCCTGCTTCCGGAGCTGTTCCGAAATTGGGACATCACATAACAAGCGACTGAAAGTAATCGATAAGGTGTGGGTTAGTGGGTGACAGATCATTAAAAACCTGTACGAGATAGTAAAACAGATGTGTAGGCCATACTTAAACAACGACTTACCATAATCACCGGAAAAAGTCAGCACGCAACAGAAACACACTTTGACAACAAAGCACACCACTACATTCGCCTAATGATAAATGACCTCAAGAGACGCTTATTCACAATTAGGCTTCCCTGTGTCAAAAGAGGTGATGACAATCCTGTGTGGTGTTACTGCTGTACATCTTTATCATATTACACAGTCCGCAACAATACCCTCATGTGCAGTTCCTATTGTGGGGGATTATCAGGCAGGAAGTGCGAGCATTCCGGCTCACGGCGGAATACCCCAACGCAGGGGGGAGGTGCGTTCAAACAGCCACCGTGAGCGGATGGAGAACGGCGTGGGCGACCGGATGAGTCATCGCTCGACCGGATCGGACCAACGGGCGAGACGTGGCGGCCGAAATAGAATGAATGACCAAATTGAAGGTGTGATTATTCCAACACTGTCAGGAATATCTCGGCCCAGCTGTGGATTACAGTCAAAGCCCAAGGCTGATAGACGGAGGACAGCACGAGCGATCGGACAAGCTATCGCTCAACGAAATCGGATCAACGGCCGACGAAAAGCAGGCAGAAAACCCCCGGGTAGAAAGCGCCAATCACACACCTAAACCAGGTAGAAGTGCACACGACGTGCGGGCGGAAACCAGGGGGTGTTGTGGACTGGAATTGTGATTCAAAATCGCGAGCGCTCGTGTGGCATGGTAACTAGCGAGTTTGACAATAAAGATTGTGCTTTATTGGACGCCTTTTCGCTACACTATCACCTGTAGTTGTTATGTAATAGGATGGAAGTAAGTCATGAAAAATATAGCTTTCTAATACTAGGAGTGTTGCACAGATCCATACTGTGATTCATGGACGCCCACGTATGCGGTGACACGGGTTACTGAACTCAGTGCTACATGGAAGTCTTCTGAGGAGGGAAATGTAAATAGGAAAATATTGTTTTTAAATCAACCTTCGAAAAGCTACCAAGACGTTTCAGTATTTGTTTGGATAAAAGCTCTGCATTCAAACTGATTTTAAATGTATTGTTGAAGAGTGGCAGGGATATGCACTACTGACGAACTCTAATGAGAGTGAAACTCGAATCTAGTGCTTCTTTTCAAAAGGAGTTGACTGGAAAGTCTATGGGAATGCGACAGCTGCGATCAATTGTAGATGATGTTCAATCTATATGATAACTGATAATAATCACGTATGTAAATTATCCGACTAACCGATTTCCCAAGCCATTTTAGCTATAATGTTCCATATATATATATATATATATATATATATATATATCGAACATTATGGTTATAATGGCTTGAGAAATCAGCAAAGATAAAAAGCATGTCCTGTTCGATGTTTTGTTAGTCTTACGACTAGAGTGAGTATTTATGAATGACAATGACCGATGGCATATTCGAGCGGGCGCGAACAGTCCACGATCATATAGCTGACAACATTCAACTATTGCCCGTCAAATGAATGAAACGTTACACACACACTGACGCCCTTATAGCGAAAAACTAATGAAAACCAACTGCGGAACCAGATGACAATGACACCCTCATTTTCGCCGCATACAATTATCCATTAACTTGAAAAAATATTCGGATAAATGTGTACCACTCGTAGTTTACCCACTTCAGTTGACCGTATAATATATGTGTACATATAAATATAACCTGCCTCAGAAGCTTTAGCTTCACCGTCAGCTGAAGCAGTACGGCAGGAAACGGCGGACCGGAACCGTTCGATCGCGTCTTTCACAGCCTGTCGTGTCTCGATCATATCCCATCTATCACACTGTCGATAGATCGCGCGCAACATCAAGTAGACGGATATCGCCGGACCGAGGGGACATTTATCCACAACTGGGGATGATACAGATTGGTCTGTGATCACTGTAGGGAAATGTGCCTCTTCTGTGGACCGTATGATTAACCAATCCAACAAATGTCCAACAGATGCCGGAGCAAACGCCATTTGACAAGGAAGACGGTCAGAAATGGTAGATGATGAGGACTTCGAACGATGTGAAGACTTGCTGGAGCCAGTCGGTCGTGCTGGTGAATGACAGGAGGAAGATGTTAGCGGTGGGGAACCGATCGAAGAAGCGTTACGATCATATTTGGAAAGTTCTGGAGTAAATGCTAAAATGAGCATAGGAAAAAATACAAAAAATGAATAACGTAGACTACATGTGCGTGAAGGTTAATGTAAAACAAAATATGCAACAGTGGAGGTGGAACGTGTGTTTACGCTAACGAGGCAACGAGAGAGAAACTTCAGTTGCGTTTCGAATTGGATGAGTCGGACTGAAAATTTCATCCTAATATGAAAGCTCCGATCAAATTTGAGTGTTGTTCAATTCAAATAATTCAACCCCGATTGCTTATTAACAGCATAAGAAACAATGGATCGTAACTAATAAACAAAAGAATCGAAAGACAAATATCGTTTCGATTTCTGATGTCCCCTTTTGTTTTCGATTCACATGAGCCCTATGCTCCTTCCCGGAGTCTAGTTTTTACCAAAGAACACAATCGCTGTCCTGTTTGGAGATGTACATTTAGGGATATAATCTTCCCTTGTTCCGCAAAGTAACCTTACTGAACTGGATAGGTGGTCTGACGCATGCTCTTTATCGTCCAATACTTCTAAATGTAGTGATGCCATATTTCCTCCTCTCAAATGAAGAAGCTGGTACCATCTTTCTGACTTCTACAACTGAAAGCAACGGTCTTGCTAGGCTTAAACTGCTAAATATGTAGGTGTCACATAGAAACACAGGTAGACATGGACTACTCATGCTAACAATGTTTGTACTTATGTGAGAAGACCGGTGTGAGACCAATGTGAAATCATTTTTAGCTCCCGTTTAATTTTCGTTCCATTATGATCATCTTTATTCACATCTTTCTAGATAGGTATTCATAGATCCGAATAAATCCCGTTAAAAATCTAACATACACATATATATGCTCGTGTCCGATTAGCCAACATCTTGTCTGATATTGTGAGTCACAGGGTTGCCAGTCCAGAGCACGAACGTAACAACAACAGCCAACAAACGAGTAGATATTTGAATTCTCAAAACAAAATCGTCGATTGTTCAATTTGTACTTTGCGCCAGTCAGAATGCGGCAACAACAATGAACGATCGGAACACCGGGCATTTTTATTTCGGGACCAACGAATCTAAATATGTACAGGCTTAAAGGATGCCAGACTGAACTACTAGCTAAATTACGTGTTTTATACCACATAACGTTTGCACTAGACCACATAATTAGTCATGCGGGCTTGGCATACCGAGATGTTCAAAGTTAGGAAGGAGCGTTCATGACAAACGGAATCCAACCCGCGACCGTGTGATTAGTGGTTAGGCCTTGTTACATCTAGACAATCACAAGGGGGAAACCTTGACAGCATCAGAAATCACGTCAGTTGGTGAAGACCGATGTGACAACCGCCTAAATCGAAGCAAATTAAATTCGTTTTGCGAACGATTTACCGTTTTAGAGATGAAAACAAAACAACACGCACGAAACTAAGTATATGTGGTCCGGGAGCAGATTGATTGTCAAAAGCAAGATATATTCAATGAGGTAACTCATATACATATATGGTTTCACGCAGTCTGCTACTAATATTCAAAACTCGACCTTCCGTTGTTGTGAGACAAAACAGGGACACGGTGATGCCGAATAGGCATCTAAACCCGGGCAAGCTGAAAATGTTATGAACGTCCGTCCGGTTCAGAATTACACTGTGGTCCTTGTTAAAATGTTGTTAAGATTGCGGTATTTATGGCTTTTGACACGATGTACACATTAAACTGTCAGTTAAATGTGACTGCTCTTTGTGGAAAAATCAACGCTTAGTGCCCGAAAATCGACCTAAACCAAAAAGTTCGTAGTTGAAGCAATCAATTTATGCGAGTCGCTAGGTATTTATTAGGGCACACCTTGGGCAAACTGAATAAAATAAGGCGACAATACATGCAGCAGACTGGGCTAGAACCAATAACCCATATGTATCAGTCACTGTTACTTCAACTGAGCCATACCAAAAGTATATACAAATACATGTACACACAAATATAAACGTGTACGGCATCAGCATCCCCACATGAACTCACGCGAACACAGGGACTTCGAGGCGGGCAAGCTAGTAGAAGGCTGTTGCTTGGATTCTTCGACTGGTATAGGGTGAAACGGTGCAGCACGCCGCATTTGTACGGACACAGTTGCTGTGCTGCTTTGTGATATATCATCCGGACTGGTGGATGTGCACGTCAGAGACGGCTTCACCAATCGTGTCGCCATTCTTGAGCCTGGCTCCCCGATATTACCACCAGTTAGCGACCAATTCTGTAAAGAATCGACGTGCATCTCGGAAGAAGAAGAATGTAGCCAGATAGATAAATAAGGCTGCAACGAGTGATCAGTTCCGGCACCCGGGAAAGTCTCCGTTGGAGGATTGCTAGACAGTGAGGAGGATGAGTCGGAATTGGATCCAATAGGTGTTCGAACAAAATTTGCCGGATCGGGAAAGTCCGTATAAGCTGCTGTGCTACTTCGATGAGCCTGCTAAAAAAACAAGACAGGAACGGATAACTAACGGAGTCAACGACGAATTGAGAAAAAGATCATATTGATGACTGAAGTAGTTTTTACACTGCAAACAAGTAGAAATGAATCACGGAAAAGAAAGGTATAAAATGCAGCGTACATTAAACGGTACAGAAATAAAACAAAAACGTGCAGATGCGCACGTAGTCACAGAACAAAAATGTCTAATACAAACAATTGTTTGATAGTTCTGTAAAGCAATGCGCGGTTCTGTGGGTATGCGAACCGGAGAGACAGAGAGAGAACTTGTAGGAAATCGTAGCATGCGCGTATCCCAACTGTTAGCCCATAGGATCATGCACAGTCGAGAGAAGAAACAGACATAACGGAGGGTGATCCCTACTTCGGCCAGAAAAGTACAAACATCTAACAAAAAACAGATTGCCGTTACAATCCGATCAATTCTTTCCACGTATGATGTTAAATAAGACAGACAATCCATTTATGACTGTTAAAAATAGTCGTGTTGTAAGTAGCTCGGGCTGATGGTTTAGGTATTTAGTTGTTCGCCAAATTTGGCATTTAAGTTGTAAACGTTGAGCTGACCGTAGAGGTTTCACCTCTACGCTCAACTCTACACATTGGTGATGTCACCTCGTTTGATGAGGAAACGTTTGCAACTCAAATGCCAAACTCGGCGAACAAATGATTATCGGACAATACATTCCGAATAAACGAGTAGAGACGACCACAACATTGTGTAATAGACAGTGGCTTTTACCTCGGAACTAACCACATATTTCAAACGATTGATTCTTTGCTAAAATCAAGAATTGCAAGGATTTCAATAAGGAGATATGGAAATCGTATATACAACAAACTACACTCACGTACACATTGAATCGAATCAAAGGAAAGATACTATGCAGAGTAAGATGTACTCACTGGAACGCCGACAGACAGTTCAGATGGCAATGGACTTAGGGATTGAACGAGAGGAGATAAATATACTGGTGTGGTCATGGGAAGCGAGCCGCCGTTATCTGGGAATCTCGAGGAGACTAGCGGTGAGGTCACGGTTGCCGGGGTCGGACTTCGAACAGACGACAGGTTGGAATTGTACATGCGTTGATGTTTCGGTACCTCGGGAACAACCAACCCAGATCTCGGCACAGAGGGATAGGGCAATGAACCTGCTATGAGAGCAGATCTAGTCGGCTGTTTGGATCCATTTCCGGGCCAAATTTTTAGACATCTTCGTCCTGTGCCCAAATGCAGAATGTCCCCAGGACTAAGCCAGTAAACACAAGCGTGATTCTCTGGTGTTGGGGTTAGCAGCCTGTTATTCACATAGACCTTAGAAAATTGTTCAGTGCCGCAGCTGTTTGACTTCAGACAGGGCCGACAAGCAAGCCAACCACCACGACGAGTGGTCGCGTCCGACGCTGCCTTAGCAGACGAAATGCCGGGAGGGACGGGAGGACGCCAAATAATCAAATGATGCAACTCCACACCGGGCCAAAGAGGTAAAGGGAGAGTGACGAGGAACGGGTGGGCGGAATCAGGGGTCGGTGCGGTCCCGATGCAAACCTAAGGTCACAAGAGTAGCAGAGTGAAGGCAAAAGGCGTGAAAGAAACTACCAGACTAATCAAATGAACTCCAACAATACGGCTCCCACACTCAACTTGAACGTACACACTAACAATGCAATGAATCTATATGGTTGGGGGACTGCATAAAGTATGACCTGATAGAATGCAGTTAGCGTTAAGACGATATATAGAAACGTATGACCATAGTTTGAACTAGCGTCGTGACGACTAGTCTCATCTACAAAGATTCATGAAACCCGGTAATAATCAACCCAAGTGTTTGTGGTCTACAGAGAACACTTAACAGAAAACAACACCGGTCATCAGAACATTTGAAATTAAGTTTATCTGATTATCTAAAAAACTGAAAAACGATCACTGAAGGGGGACCGCACACACGAACGACTCAACACAAAACTTTTTTTGATATACACAAAAAAGCTTGAAATCGTCATTTCCACAATTCTGGCGTCACAAATAATGCACATATGACCGGTATTAGTCAAGTGAATAAGCGCATCGGATTATAAAACGGAAGAAGACGGTTCGAATCTCGTTTGTACTAGCTTTACTCAGAGACCCTGAACAAGGAGTAGAAAACCAAACATTTGGTTTAATTTAAAGAGTGGACACCATGAAAACTAGCTGCATAATTCCGAGTCACTGTAGAAAAAGTTGACATAACCGACACCACGAGGTGGTTTGTGACGATCGGTATTATTAGTGAACTAGGACATCGAATACCAACAACCTTTGTGATCATCAAGATTGATGAGGCTGATGATTGTCGGTGAGTAAATCACAGTAATATATGCTCCTTGCCCTGATTGCACAATGGGAAAGAAAAGACCACGCAAACAGGTCATCGGTAGATCGAAGGATTTTGTCACGTGATCACAAGTGACAAAACAGGTTTTTAGTGCAAGAGGGCAATAGGCGCAGATGGCACAGAAAATCGACAGTGTGATGTGAGATAGGGTGTTTGTAATTGTTACTTAAAGCCGGTGTATGCTGCTATGTGATCGATCAAAACGGTGAGGAATCTTATCTTAGAAAGGCAGCTGAGATAAAAGCAGGATGGAACTAAATGCCCCTCACCCCTATTTAACTGTGGTTTCCCAATGAGTAAAAAGTAACGAAATCAGAACCACACAGAACAATACATATACAAATGGACTATAAAAGTCTGATTCCAAGGGCAGGAGTGAGGCGGGCTGATCCAGGTGACTAGGAAACGGACATCAGTGTAATTCCAGGGTCGAACGACCGATTTTCTATCCTAACTATCAACACCTTTGAAGGCCACATGTTCCTAACTTTCGCGTCAAGCAACAGGAGCCAAACCTCGTAGTTAAAAACTCATAAAGATATTGTACTCCAGAAGTGCGTGAGTCAACCGATTCCTGGGAAGGTGTAACAGTGAGTATTGTGGTACTAAGTTGCTTTTGCCGAACATTCCACGTCAAAACAATTGCGACGAGAAATTGAAGCAACACAAGCGAAAAAATACTAAAGGTCAAAATACTGTAACTCTTCTACAGAAGCAAAGACCTCGTTACCTGTCTGGTTGGCGGCACCAGAGAAGATAACGGCTAATTGGGTTCAGTTAAACTAAGATTGCGGTCATATGACTATGACACGTGACAGGGGGAAAATGGACGAAATGGAACGGAGAAAACCTTGAAGAAATTGTTCAGTACGGTTGTCAACGTCCTCACAACTCAGGTATTTTATTTGTTGGCCGCAATTTTAATTAAATAAATCCTATCCTCCAGTTTTACTCCTAGAGTAGAAGTTATTTTTCATGGCTGTATGGCAGTTGAACATCTTAACAAAACAGGTGTATTGCTGAATAGTGTAATGCCGACGAAACAGTGTCAACAGAAGAGTACCGCAGCAGACAAATCCACGAGCTCAGATACCAAGGGAGATAGGGCGCTCAAGAAAACTGAAGTATTTCGTGTCATTTAAAAAAATTACAAAAGGTGTTTCCCTCAACGAACTGAAGTAGCATAAGTCGAGTATGCAAGGTATTAGATGTTCTCCGGAGCAACATTTTGTAAATTCTGGTGACACACGAACATACAACCAATTATAAACATCGACTCACGAAGGCGAGTTACGACCCAATTGATTAAACACAAGACCATGCAAACACCACGATAGCCACAGCATTGGAACGAACTATTTTTGAACATACTGGGGGTATCTGATAGCCAAAGCCTCACTAAAAAGCGCAAGGTGCGTTTCTGACTGATCTAAAAAGTCCCAGTGAATACGTCATGGACCTTGGCTCTGTGTCCTGTCTGGACAATGTAATTCGCTCCCAATGATGCTGGGTGTCACCGGTCAGCCCTCATACAGAGGCCTAGCGTTTCTAGTGGTGATGTCGACCATTTAAAAAGATCGTTTATGATATGCATAGCCAATTGTAGTGGATTCGATAGGTTGGTCCTTGTTTAAATACTCCAAACTAGTCACATGTTCATATACTATCAGAATGCAGGAAATGTTACTCCAGGGAAAATCACGCGAGTCCTCCGGAGAAACGTGAACAACATTTTTCATGGAAATGCATACATCTCCCAAATTCGGTATTTATACAACTTACCCAGATGGGGCATAATGCCCCTGCGTAAATCAGATGTATGGTTCGACCATGTGACTTATGCATTACACTGTGTACAGCTGAGACAACGTAAAGGAAGTGGAAGTTCCTTGTTATATTAAGTTACCCCTCCTATATGTACATCTCCACCATTTGATGAGTGGACTTAAACCTCTTTGTACAGTCGGTCCTGCGACACAGTCGATGAATCCATTTCAGGAATAGGTGGGTTTACAGGATGTCGATTCTCTGCTAGAGTGTTAGCGGGGCTGTCGTCAACTCATGTAACATTTTTTATAGATCAGCAACTACGGTTAGTGGTAAGGTTCTCCTCGAGCTGAACGATGTACATCTTGATCACACGTAAACACGACAAAAGTTGAAACGCTAAGACAAAGTTCTACAGAACGATAATCATTGTTTCGGCGATCGGACAGGCAGAATGAAAAACGCGCAAAACTATTACGGTAGCTGCACCGTCGATTCAAGGTGTTTTTGAACACAAACGGGAGGATTGCAGCGTTTAGTAATTGAAACCTTGATAAACTAAAAGACGCGTTTGCAGTTGCTCCGAAAAATAACTGAGTGCATCACAAACTGTATCTCAATGTCTCGTTTGGATAATACGGTATGCTGATTCAAGTTTGTTAAGGGTGCAATGTTTTATATTTTAACTTTGACACAAAATATTTTATTATCACTTCCGTTTGTCACATGGTTATCAGGTGTTCGTCGACTAATCGTCATCTCCCTTGAATCTGTCACAAAAAATCGGCAATCTTTGGCAGCAGATCGGTAGTTCTTTTCAGTTCAAACATTCTCAGTTTGCGCGCTAACTGAAGTGTCAGTGTAATCACCATATCATCGATTGAAGCTTTCTCTAGCTCGTTTTTTGGTATCTTAAATGTAAGTAAGCATCAAAGCAATGAGAACCAAGCAAATGGGCAAATTTAACAAACCATGTATCTAAGTATGTGCATGCTGCCGAGAAGATTGAACCATGACGAAGTGTGATGGCTACCATCCGCAAAATGACGAACGACTGAGCCCAGCTGAACTGTGTAACGACATCACCTAGGGAGTTATCCACGTTACGTCGGCCAGTGGATGAATAACCTACAGTTTTGCAGTTCTCTAGGTTAGGTTTAGAGTGAGGTTATATTTTTCTGGGCAAAACTAAACTAATCAAACCCACTACCACCAAAATACCAACCAACGGCTGAGACTTCTGAGGATAAGAATTCTAGTAATTCACCAGGCTAGAATCTAATCCCTGTCAACATACGAAATTGTCCATTCAAACACGTATGAATCCCACAATGTCTCGGTCGTTAGTCTGCATAAACCAGGGTGTTTTATCTACCGCATTCAGTTGGATGGCCGACCAGAAACAGAATGCGGCCGACCTTTCCTCCAACTATCCCAATTTAGCTTTTAAATCCTCCAAATTTCCAACTTAAAACTATTCATACTCAAGTGTAATTAGGAGGGTAGCCAGCTCTGATGGTTACGTTCCGGTAAATCCTCGTATCTTTCTACTGTCTAAAGAACAAATAAACATGTTGGTTATCATTCTAGCCGGACTACCTAGAGTGTCAACTATCGTAAACAATCCATCGTTTGCACACTGAGATAGATAAGTCAACAGGACACTCTAGAATAGACGTTAAGCACCGTGAAGGTCTGCCAGGCGCGTTTCGAAAGCCAGAAACCAGGATAGAAACCTGCAGACTGCAATGACAACTACTCTTTAGATAATATTGATTCTGTGAACTAAGGATTAAACTGCAAATTGGGTAGAAGTCCTTCTGTCTCGACTCAATTACATATTCCGTAAAGTTTCCTAATTCAAGAGAGTGTTCACGAATTTTACTGTAAAAGATAATATTCTTTACCACATTAATAGTTGTACCAGCAAAACCCCGCAGAGTTTTAAACAATCAGTCAACCAATCTTCCGCAAAAATGTAGTTTTCGGTTTACGAGTTTTTTAAGGTTGGTCAAGCTTCCCTATCAGCTGTCAGACTTTGCATGAGATCCTGCTAGACATAAACTGTCGTTCGGGAATTTAACACAATAGCTAAGTAAAAGGCCTTTTCTGAATAACTGTACCAGAAGTAACCTACGAAATATGAGCTCAATATAAGGTGATATCTCGGGGGCTACTTGATTAACTCCAAATACAATGCCTGTTTGGTAGATTTGTCCCATCACAGGTTGAATAAATTTCTAAACCGGCAGTGTTTACAGTCGATAAAAATGTTTTCCCGCAAATGAAATAATGAACGGCCAGTGGACGAAAATACGAATCGAGGCCTGACGTATGTTTCAAAAGAATCGACTGTCCTGAAGAACCACGTCGCCCATAAATAGCAATGGCACGGCTTATCTAAGACCAGGCTAGCGTGCACGTGATTCAAGTTTGCCATCAACTTAACATCACTCACGCTGCCCACCAAGACGCCGATACGTCCCGCTAACATAGAAATGAGGAGGCTACGCGTGAACCATACAAGGCATCTCAGAGTTCCTTTGTTACTGTGATCAGTAGAAGCTTACGTTGTGATACCTAATAGATATCCGGAAGTACCGTGTGCCGAGCCGAAATGCATGACGTCCTACTAACAGAAATTCCATCCAGTTGAACACAGCAGTTATTAGAGCCAGACCGATGATACTGAACAATATTTACTGGAACGGTCAGTAGGCAAATCGATTCAGCAATCGTCACACATCCAATTAAAGTCACAAGAGACGATAGGCATTTGGGTACCCAATTGGCACACCTTTTCCCACTAAATAAGGATGAACGTTTAGGAGGCAATCATTGAAATTTAATAATGGAACAGACAGTTTACTCTGCAGACAAAATTGCCTCAAAGCTAGGAACAGTTTGCACTGAAACACATTGTAATCATGACTGAATCTGTTGAGGGTTTTAAAACATTACGCAATCGGCACACACGTGAAAAACAACCTGCACTACAAATTTCCTAATGGATATTCTAGCCCAGTCTTATAAATCACTAAATGCGCATGTCGGAGTATATGCTGTTTCCGTGTTCTTTGCTAAAATGATTACAGCCAGCAGCTTCATTAAATTTACCTTTTATTTAGTTCCACTCACTTTTTCTTTATACCTACAAATCGTCCAACACAATTTTTCATCGACCAACACAAAGACAGGAACGTACAAGTAATCTATGAACCTACACAGAAAACTGTACCAAACCATATTTGAGAACTAATCCACTGCAGGCAACTCTATTCCGACTCTATCAGTATGGTGAGCTATGACTCTATAACAAGCACCGGCGACAGAAATTAGGTTGGTTTTCAAGCCCTACGCACTTCAACGGTCTAGTTAGACCAAAGACAATTTCGATGGGTCTAAAGTCAGGCAGTTGAAACTATCCAATGCTGCAGTTACGTAACTCGGTCCTAGTCGGCAAATAGTACAATAATCGACGCATGTCCTATCAGTTACGGATTAGGGTTGTCCTCGGTTGGTATTAAGCAAAGCAACATCAGTATCGGATGTTCACAAGTTGCCACATCCGTAGTAAATCCCAGTAAGTTCTGATCATCGACAAAATAGTCAGTTTTCAATTCTCCACTGTGAGTTAACAGAAAAGAATAGAACAGCTGAAATCCCATCCCAACTTTCATCTGTCGAAGCCGGTTCACGGCAGGAGCATTCGACTCGTTGTGGTCGGTGTGAGAAGAGTTTGAGTAGTCCCGATTACGTCAGTCAGACAAACACTTCTCAACTGAGCATGTGATTGTGCAGAATATTCCAGAAGGTATGGGACACCACTACGGTTGATTGCGGCAGTCAAGTCGCCACCCAAAATGGCATACGTAACAATAAAATCGACAACCAGCGACGAGTTCTTTACATACCCGCAAAGCACGTTCAATCTTCGTGTGTGTGTCGTGAGACCTGAAAGTCACGCTCGATCGGTACGGTCGCATGAAGTATTCAAAAGCATTTGTGTACACATAGCTCCATAACGGCAGGTTGGCAACTACTTACCGACGCCACCACAACAGTGTGTAAACAAGTCACCAGCAACCTTGCATGCCAATTCAGGCGACTTACTTGATGACTGTGCAACCGTGAGAGAATAGTACCACTGGTTACCTGTGCCCGTGTCACCAAAAACTACTTTATTTGCCATCAGGTCGTCATCAAACATGGTGTCTGAACATGTAATCTCCAAATAAACGGATGGACGATCGCGTGCTCGTGGTTCTTTGAGTGTGTTGCCCTGTGCATGCTTTATACGAGCGTGACTTTCAGGACGTATGGTAGCAGCACGCAGTTCATGGGTAGATCTAAATGGTTCGCTTCACAGACCGGATGCGGACAACTGCACACAAATTAACCATCCCACCGCGAGGTTCCTTCGTGTAAGTGGCGTTCAAATAAATAGATTTAAGTAAATTCTTAATTGGTCTGAATCTGAGCCGCACATCAAAGAAACAATGGAATTTAAAAAGTTGAAGGCAAACCTTTTTTTAAAAAAATACCTATAAATAAAGTCGATTGGGGGCAATGTTGTCGGGGAAAGCGCCATCCAACAGGATAGCGAGGTCGTACATAGAAAACTGTTTACCCTTCTAAGTCGCTTCTCTAATTGGGCTAGAAATTTGGCTCATTAGTCGACAACCGAAAACCGGTAAGTCAACTCGTGGTCCGAATAATTTTCAGACCGACAGTTGAATTTGGGTCTGAAAAAACGACATCGGCGGTCGTATAAAAAAGTACTAAAGACACCATTACTTTAGACGGAGAAGCGGAGTGTTATCAAGCTGTGGATGTGACTCATTTCAAAAATTGAGAAAGTTTACAAAGTTTTTGTGACAGAAATTCCTCCCGATTCTCATTATGTATGGCAATGAACCGTTAGCCATTGTTTACGCTCATTTGCCACATACCCAAGGTAAATACATTAATTTGGAAATAAAGCATAGACAAGAATTCAGACAGAATCTGTAAAACACAGTACGCATAAACTCGAGTATTCACCGTCAAGCTGCCTAAATTTTGCAAACAAGCAAACGAATTACGAATGAGGTTGAAATGGAATTAGTAATATGTGCGATTTCTATTGTTTAGCCTACCAGTCTATCTGAAACACCCTCGAAAAATGATACAAAAACAAACAAACGAATCGGTTTGGTCGTCATCTTCCCTATCAGCCCCAGTAACAGATTCATGTCGCAGGCTTCAACCGGTAGGGCCATTACAATTTTCATACTATTCGACAAATGTAGACGCAACGTTGTATGCCATGAATACTTCCAATATAATGATGCGTATAACCTGTTTGTGTCACGTTAGTGGGGATAGACACAGTTCACCCCAGGTTGCAAACTTGCACTGGCAACGACCACCATGGCACGAAGTATTGACTACAATCGTTCAGGATACTCACTTTCAAACCAACACTCCACAACCAACATCGTCCCAGTGCCCGTAAGTTACAGGTCAAGTTTGTAATTCAATTCATCGCAAGTGATGCTTGAAGAACAGGTAGCCGAACGAAAAAAAGCTTCTACCTCCAACGAGACAAGTTGGCGACTCGAACTTGACGCGGACTACTTCTGCCTGATGGAATCAGAGCAGAACGAAAGCAGACCGTGTAGTGACCGCTTCCGAGTGTGAACGCCATAGTATACCACGACCTCTAAGCCACACGCGATAATCCCAATAATAGTGGTTGTTATTGACAATACATAATCTCAGCAGTATAGTTTGAACTAAATTTTCCACGAGAATATTCAAAATTAACTATATCTGAAGAGACCGATAGGTTATGCTTCAGTGGTCGCTTCACGTACGAGTAGTCAATGTTAGCGTGGTGAGAGTTTGTATTTCAAAATGATAGATGTAATGTCATACGCTGACAAGCTATTTCATTCATTCTGTATAAGCCAAGCAGAACATGAAAAGCATGTCAGGTTTAACGAAAGAATGGATACTTCAAGTTGAATATCACCTACAACTGATCGCAGCTGTCGCATTCCCATAGACTTTCCAGTCGGCCCCTTTCGAACAGAAGCAATTTGTCATAAGCAAAACGGACAGCCAACTCTAGAAAACGAACGCTCGTATGAAATTATCCAAATATAGGGAAAACTTCTGCATTTGTCGAAGTTGTTGTGGCAAACCGCTAATTTCTATCAAACGGACAATGACCCTAACACGTTATCGTTTATTAGTGATAAGCTTTATCTGGTGCAGTCGTCGTCTAGACCGCATACTTCACCTCAATCATCAATCAGGTTAGCTGCTGTTCTTCAAAATATTGCCCTTCTCCAAAAATTTTAGTCAATTGATGGGGGGCAATATGTCACCCCCAGAATTGCAGATTCTCACCTTAACAACGCATTATACAAATGTTACTAGTAACAGCGGCTTTCACACTTCTCTTCACAATGCAAATTAAACCGTCTACACAATATCGCATGTTATACAACGGAAGAACGCCTCACACACTGTGCTGAGTTATCATATCTGGAAAGTTTAGCGAATTTGTGTCCTCATCAATTTCCAATAATGGACTTGGATTCGGAGAGCGTGCAAATCAGACAACGCTTTCACAAGCTGTCACAAAAGTATGTGCACGCGACACGAGTAAAATGCGGTATTATCTAATGTAGCTCCGCCCTCTTCTTTTGCCACAAAACGTGCACAATAATTTTGCTTTTACATTTGGAAGTAAAGTACGCTGACCTAAGGTACATGAACTTACAGTACCGTGACACATCACATGTTGTTCAAAACGTTTATGCGTCAAACCTAAGCAGAGTCTTCACAAAAACAAATATTGTTTGAACCATGAAATTTATTAATATTTCAGGGATGTGAGAAACAGTCATTTTCGGCTATTTTTTAATTTAAAAAAACTACTGAAGAAGTCCCCATATTTTATTTTAACGGGATAGCCTCAAAATAATTTAACTAGCAATTCAACAAAGCCCTAAGTGTATCAGAGATTAACTGACCATTTGGTTAACAAGTTGCCATAGGAACTATACAACGGATGTTTCGAAGAAACACTTTCACTCATTTGTCAAAAGATAGGTAAGATATTTTCTGTTAAACAAGCGCGAATGTCAGATGTTTCTGATTAATCTAGTTGAATGTTGTGATGGTCACAGATGAGAAAGAGAAAACAATAAGGAGATAAGTGTGAGATCACTTTAACCAACTATGGTCCACAGATATGACGAAGTTGAAGAATAGAAGAAAACTCGAGAGAAAATGGTATGGAATTTGCAGTAAGAGTTAGGAGATAGGCTTTTAAATACGCTTTACGTTCGATAGAAGGTAAAGTACTTCCACATCGAACAGGAGTAAATTTCATGAACGGCATCATCGTGAAGAGAGCACTGTATTAATAGGAAATCAACAGAAGATTGAAGGTTCGAGATATGAGGGTCTCGAATTCAGCCTGAAGTGTGAACTGCAGCTCCGCGCGTAGAAAGCTTTAACGTTACAAAACGGTCCACAAAATTAACATTATGGGATAAATAAACTATGAAAGAGAATGAATTACTAATGATATAAAATCAGAAAACGGATTGCTTGGCATATGAAAAAAAGTGGATGAGCGAACAACAAGTAACAACACAAACAAAACCAGGTCGCACGATGCAAAAAAGACGGGGAAAAGCTCTATTTCATTTCCTGTATACCTTGTTCTAAGCTTTTCTTGTTTTCATTAATGTACCTAATACATCGAATGTGACTGGTTCGTGATATTAAATTGGCGTCTAATCTGTCCTCGGACTGGCTAACAATAATTACGACTACAAACATAATCCCAATTGGCGTCTCACTCAACCTTGGAAAACAAGCACTGCGAATAATGAAACAGCGCATGGATTCAATTTAGATTCGAATGACAATCACACCGTTCACGATGGGTTGAAAACAAACTACTGGGCTTCAATTTGCAGACGGCTCTGGTGATTTAGCGTTTTCTTCAAGATACTCATTAGCCGAATCAAATGGCAACCCGTAACAATTTTGAACCATCATCCAAGCGTTCTTGAAGCACGATTCCACATTTAGAAGTGCATTTAGATAGCTGTGCTCAATTGGCCACCATCAGGAAGTTCAAAAACGAATATCCCAAAAAACATCAAACAGTTTAAGTGGTTAACTGCCCAGCTAAACGAAATGCATTGAAGAGTTGCAGCACCAATTATTCTGATAGTTGAAGTCGATGTAAACAGCGATCGAGATACACTAAATAAAACATTGAAATAAGCAAGTCTAGTATGTCGATAAGTGGGTCAACCTGGTCAACGCCTGGGGCGTACTAACGCGTGATGTGAATCCAAGTATGTGCTCCAATAAGAACGACAGTCCTGAATCGAATCATGCCACCCATAACTAACAGTTATGTGGTCTATCAGAGACCAGGCCTGATTCTGAGAAAGGGAGCACAAAGTATAACAATGACGCGCACGATGCCTAAAACTTGCGCTAGCTAACAATAGTTTGTGGTCCACACACAGCTGTAACAGCCATCCACCATTATTCGAGTGGTGTGGTGCTATCTCAAACCTGCCACCTAAACGAGATTCGGCCTCACCAAGGCGACCGACCTGAGCGTTCGTATCTCCGATCAGAACGAATATATCGGAATCCTATGTAGACCGAAGCGGAGCGGCCAGATCCGAATGAAAAGCGTCCTTGACGCCGGTGTCACTACAGTCGTTGGGAGCATAAGCGAACACAGCAGAAAGATTCCTGAAGATTTTGCGTCTAAAATTGGCTTTAACAAAGCCTGCCAACCGGACGCGCAGTCTGCTGTTAACAGGACTTCAATCTACTAATGTGGCTGCGACCGTCGTGCTGAGAACTATACCTACTTCAACCTGACCGGTAGCGGCAGCCGTGGAGTCACCCGAAGTATATAACTGGTATCGGGTAGACAGTGCGGGTGCTGTTAGTTTCATACAGTGACTACTGTCCTGAATTCTAGTCTTTTAAACACAACAGACATCGACGTTTAACGAGTCTAATGCTCGTGCGAGGACGGCCTATTGATCTATCTGTTTTAGAGTACGAACGCTGAAAGCACCTATATTAATTCGCTTTCTAGGTCTAAACAAAAAACGAAGGCAGTCTGAGGTTGAATGGCAAGAGATGGGACTTACCAGCACAATGGTACTAAGACTAGCTATATCTGTTGTGAGACCTGTGGAGTAACTATCAGAAATGGAGGTCGGGAGGGGCCTGAGAACTAAATTTGATAGGACAGTGGGGGAGGGGTCAGTAGTAGCATGTTTTCGCCTATCCACCCTGCTGTATGCAGCAGATAGGGCGACCCGGTTTATACTGCGGGACGGCCGATGCAGTATGGAATTACTGGTGTTGTGACTATTCATGGTTGTGTGTAGGCTGAGATACTGTCAGGAAGCCCACACCTAGACAGGAGAACGATTAGGGTTCTCAACCAAAGCCTTTGGCTCAAAAAAGCGGGTGGGTGGGTAGTTTTTCCG
Organism: Paragonimus skrjabini miyazakii; assembly: GCA_014338405.1. Taxonomy (NCBI): domain Eukaryota; kingdom Metazoa; phylum Platyhelminthes; class Trematoda; order Plagiorchiida; family Troglotrematidae; genus Paragonimus; species Paragonimus skrjabini miyazakii. Next base: position 133,008 of record JTDE01000666.1, read on the forward strand.
GAAAACGATATCACCCTTCTTCCAACCCCCAATCTGGAGGACCAGCAGACTGTCGTTTTTCAGACCTTCACCTATTGGCCTGCCTGGTTTGAGTGACTCCGTCAGTGTAGTGGCCACAGTTCAGTTTAGGCCAATAGGTCGTCGAAATGCGCAAGCCCTCACACCGCGCCAAGTTCCGGTCGCGTTGTGATGGCCCTGCCATATCAAGCTGGAGATAGCTGCGTTATTATCGTCGAACCAGTCCGCAGGTTTCTGATGCTAATTACCTATTGTCTGGATGGCTGTTGTCGTGATCTGTTCCTCAGGGTGGTGTCACACACTTTCAGAGGTAGTGGATATAAGGACATCTTTTAGGGGAGCGGCAACTGCATGCAGGTTAAATACCGCTCTCGTCTCTAAGTTTCCCAGTGGTTTAATATCCAGTTTCTGCTGCTGCCCGGTTGATCTACACTAAATAGACTTGCAAGTGTGCATAAACAAGTTGGTCCTCATCAGTCAATGATCCGTGCTACATGCGGCCACACGCATCACTTGCGTGACACGCACTTCACGAATGCCGCATTGTCGCACAATCATCTAATCAAGCAACTGATGGTGACCGCTTCGTGGGTGAGTTCACGTCGTGATGTCGCTCGCATCCAGCTGGAATCGGGTGTTAGTGACAGCCAGCTCGTGAGTAACACACAGGTGGGGCAGACAATAACCGTTCTCACTGACCGAACCACTGCTGTGGGGTCCGAGGACTCCCGGTCAATCTACCTAGTCGCGCCCAACTCGAACATTCAGGTTACCCAAGACAAACAGTCGCTCACTCACCGGTGCTGACCGGATTGCAACGGACAGCTGATCATAGAACTGGTTCTTTGTATCAACAGTGTGACAAATAATTGGACCATAAACACTAACAAATGTGACACACTTGCTCGGCCGAGTCACGAGTGCATCGACAGGATTCACCAAAGCAGTTATGCGGTTAGTGACTTCCAAACAGACACCATGCTCCGGAGCACCGTCTACCAAGCAACCTATCCAGCAGAAGCTTTACTCAGCATCTGCTTGTCGAAGCTCACCTTGCTCTCATCTTGTTTCACTAAGGCCTACGACGCCGATGCCGTAGCAACTCAGTACCATGGCGACCAGTGCGATGCGGTTTTCCGGTCGTCCGGTGCTGCATCGAGCCAGCAGCGTACAAACACTTCATGTCCTAACGGGGAGCGTCTTGCGTCCACGTGCATGTCTTAGATTGACATGTGGGACCTGAGAATAAGTCTCTGACTCAACTTTTCGACCTATGGAAAAAAGAAAATAAGGTTTTCTTGAGGGACTCCGGGTGGAGTCCCTGACTCAACAATCCTGACTTGCGAAGCAACAGAATATACGGTTTTTTTGTAGAACTACAATAAAAGTCTGACTCATTATGTAGTGAAGGGCTAACTCATCCTGGAAGGGCAATGAATAAGGCATTGTAGACTCATTCCGGTTACCGCTGCGAGCAGTAAGTGTATTGTAAGCCTCTGAGAACTTGTGAAGACTTTTCCACCATACACGACTATACGCTGGCGGCCGTTGGGCGATCTACTGTAGACTACTGTATACTCATAAATTCGTGCCTCACTGCCTAAGGACTCTAACGCAATCAGTTGTGCAAAATACAAGCCTGCAAGCTAAACCGCTTTTTGGTTGGTTGCTCTCCTTTAACCTATCAGACAATGTTGAACGTGAAAAACTGTAGTCCCAGCCAACACAAGCCTCCGGACCAAAGCAACACACAAGGTTGACCACCACTTCAAGGTAGTAGAAAAGTTTATCCCATACATATGCACTGTATACACGTGCACACTAGTACACAAAACGTAACATGTAAGCAGACTGCTGTCTTTCCGTGGAACACTAAGGCCCAGAATGCTGGGTACAACTGCACATCATGTAAGATGTCAGACAGGTTTAGGAGCTATGGAGTTTATTGTCTGAATGACGAGTGTGCCCAAAAAAGCTGTACATTCAAGGGTAAGGTGTAGTGTTCAAGGCGAACATGAATAGTGCACCCAGAATGGATTGGTAACCTGTTATGAACAGTACATTGTTCACCACAAAGAGAAATACAGCCAAAGTACACGAAGCAGACAAAATACGGAAGGCATAAGAATTTGTTTTTTATCACATCAACAATGGTTTACGCCGTACGGCACACCAGATTCCGCGTGGGCTATGCGTACCATAACGCTACCCAAAACAAATTAGGTTAACGCGTAGTTAACCGGAAAAAAAATGAGTATACATACCCAAACAGAGTGTGCCCGAACACATAAACATAAGCTGTCCATAGATTGAAAATAAACCGATCTGAGAACAGCAGACAGAATTACTCATATATAAACGTGCATGTACAAACGACGTTGAGCCTGACCGGATGGTAGTGTTGTTTGAGCCGATGTAACACGGAAGACATTTTTAAACAAATCATATGGAAAGTATACGGATTCATGAACGTCATTGATTGCGACTTTGGATGGCGTAAACAATCAGCAATTTCAATGGTCAAAAAGACCCGAATCTGGCAGGCGATATTTACCGACTTTACACTAGGCACAACTCAGGATATTACGAATCCGTGACCATATTGGGGCCTGACAACCGCGTAATCTTAAAGTAGTTCGTTTCCCTCGTGAGTTTGAATAGTCAGAACATGGAGAGTTGTAAATACATGTACTGCGTACAAACCCGACACCAGGTTTACAATAACATGAATCGGTCTTTTAAAGCAAACAAGTAGGGAGTAGACAATCAATCAGTTTATCAGGATAGGTCAATAAGTCTAGGGAAGGGTCAAGCTCACAAACAATTGTTTCTAAATACACAGGGTTTCGCTTGAAGTGGTTGATTGCGATTGTTTCAACAAACCACAAGAATCTTGGACTGAAATGACGTTATAAGATTCCGAGTGTACACGCTGGATCGATAGCGTGACTAATGGACAAATAGTGTCTAACAATTTCGGAAATTGGCAGTTCACGTGTTTAAACAACATTGCCGTTCTTCGGTAACCTAATTCTGCACCCAGTTATGGAAATGTCCCATCATTCTGGAGATCAAACATCCTTCGGCTCTGTCAATCCAACTTGCTTCGCAGGTAAACATAAATTGGTAAACACAATGTGATGTGGAACCGACAGACTGATTTCCTGTGACTGAATATACTGGATTTGATGATCTACCTCCAACCTACTGACTGATCATTCAACTCTCTGCTTGTTTTTCACAAAAACCGATCCACAGATTCATACACTGTTACAACAGGAAGAAGAATGATTGATCTTGCGTTTCTGTCTGTGTCGGTCACGTTAGTGTAAATTTGGTATTGATGCCCGTCAACAAACCTCGTGTAATGTAAGCCACCTTTAACTGATCCCGGTTAATAGTGTCCGATGTCATAAACGCTAGGCTTGTATACTCAGCAAGTGTGTCATACACTATAGTCATGTTTCCGACCTTCTTAACTGCGCACAAATAAACTGCTGTGTAGCCTCTTTGATATGACGGAGTTAGTGATATATCCTTTTTGTCATAAAAAAGATATATATATATATATATATATATATATATATATATA
>JTDE01000666.1:136717-164254 GCA_014338405.1 Paragonimus skrjabini miyazakii
ATATATATATATATATATATATATATATATATATATAGGACCGATAAACGGACGTCTAACCCATATCACAGATACAGAAGATTGACGAGGACGACGAGTACTTCCTTTAGTCCTGTCTACCCTACGTTTGTCATAATTCATGCCGACAAGATGGTAGTGGCGCATTGCCTGCAATTCAGCAGGCAGGATAGGGAAGACCCCAGTTCGAAGGCGAGTAGTGTATTTAGTAAATACAAACTCGATCATTCGATCTCCTCAGTTTGGTCTATATGCATTCTAAATGCATATAGACAAGATGAACCAATAGTACTTTTGCAATTCAATATCATATTGCTACAGAGAAGAATACTTGAACGCACAGTTGAATAAGGACACCAATGGTGAACGCCAATGCGAGCAGTTACCCATAAACGCACCGTAAAAAAAGACAACCCTGAAGAATATGACAAACAACCGAATGGAAAAACAGCATTCGTCAAAAAAATAAGATGACCACTAAGTGTCTCTGGGTTGGTTGCCGCTTTTACAGGCTCAAGCAGATATGTCAACGGAAAGGACCTGAGCAAGAAAAGGAACTAACCGCGTAGATCACACATCAAAGCCAAAGACGAGCATGAGGGGGTAACCGGAAGACGAATTCGTACGACCGAATTTCAGTGGGCCGGTGTATTCTTAATATACTTCATCAACTCTGAATAGTAGGCGGCCAACGGTAAACCCAGTAAAATGTTCGGATATGATTTTTATTCCGTGTGAAAGCGAAACGTTAGCAAAACAGTTTCTTTCACCACCTACTACGTCCGTGAGATCGGCTAACATATCCAATTCGAAATTGGTAAATTGCCGGTGAGTATTACTATCTGTGTGATTTTTTTTGCTCGCAACAAACTAACGACTTTTTGTCTAAAGTCGGACATTTGGCATTTTCGCCAGTTTCTCTAAACCTATAATTACTCTTCATCTCATAAAATCACTTGTTACCACGAACGCAACATTATTTCCTCGTGATATTCGCTGGACTTCTATCAAAAAAGATAATCATCCTGCATTGATCGCTCACACATCTGTTGTTTCTAATACGTTCAGCGGCCGTTGCGAAATTACCACAGGCCTCTAGTTTTTCTAATCCATAGTCGCTACGACGTGTTCACCGAATGCACAGTACATAGTGGCACAAAATATGCCTTCAAGTCCTTGCTTCCAAGTACTCTTGCCCAGGTGGCATCACTTCTGTATCTAGCGCGTGACAATCACAAATACAAAATGTTGAGTGACCTAATCGGGCCAGCATTCAGTAGCCAACATCATAACCTCTCATCGACTTTTAAGAAACCGTCAACTGGTACATTACCAACGATGTTACTGTTGAATATATAATGTAACCACGATATTCAATGATTGAATTTTAACTTAGTCAGAGTAAACAAGGCGAGTTGTTGTTGCTGTTGAACATTATGTCAACATCCCCCACACCATGCATACGTCTTCATTTATTTGGCTGCCGGTACTCTTACTCACGGTACGATATTCACAAGTAAATTATTGATTTTCGAAGCAGAGAAACGTATAGGGACAATTAAAACAATGTCAAGTTTCGTGCACATATAAACAAGAAGGTGCAATGTTTTTTCACACATCTTTGCGATTTTTCTCCAGATCATCGATACTTTTCACATCATAAATATACTGTCAGCAGTAGATCATCTCAATTCTTAGTGATACGCACACCCACGCGCACAGGTTAACCACATACTTGTGTACTCACACATGTGGTACTGCACAACGGACAATAGTAGTGGAGCTTCGACTGGATTCGAATCAGCGACAGAAATACCATGCCAAAACGCGACAAGCGCCCCATCAGTTGAGCTACGAAGCCACGCCAAGAGCTCGGAACATTTCACATTTGGATTCTGTCGCTGGATGGAATCCAGCCGAAGCTCTGATTTTTTACAATTGGGTCATCTAAAAACATAAATCTATGAAACTACTTATTAGTAATACAATAGTAGTAGGCGTAATTTCACAACCGCATCAACTCCACTGGTTTGTCTTTGAGTTCATCTTCCTCCTCCTTAAGATTCCCTTTTAGCAAACTCATTAGCTAACATTCATATCGCGTTTGACTCTACAAAGTCTTCCGAGCTTTTTCGCACACTTATGAAAAGCTTTGAACAGAGTGATACAACCATCTAAATTGTTTTTGGCAAGTAGTTTTCTAACTCCTCCACCAGCAGTTTCCTCCTTCTCTTTAAGTCAGCTCCCCTGTCCAGCTTGTCGTTCGAAAGATATTCGTCACATCTTGGTTTTGCACTGACAGTGATGTGAAATAGTCCCTTTGCTAACCCAAAGTTGTTTAATCTCCAACCGTTAAAATATCTGTATGATTCGCTTAACAGTTGGATATTTATACCTGGTGGAGTCAGAGGCAATTTCTTCGGTTGGGAATAATCTGGTCGGCATTAAAGCTTGTCTATGTGAGCGCGGCGACACCTTCTTGGCGGCAGATTAAATAGCTTCCTATGTTTTTCGAACTAAAAGTACGCAAATGAATGAGGTGTTACGCGGATTTTGGCTTCATCAAACCAATGTATTTCCAGAGGCCTAGGCGTCACAGCTGCAAGCTGCAAGCGGGCTCACAAACTGACAAACAAACAAGCTTGACGTCAATCATCCGGCAAAAACATTTTATTCGGATAGTCTGTTGCAAATCCTTTGCTTTTGCAGATCACCACATCACTGAGCCAAGCAGAAGTGCGAACAAATATATGGCTCGGTCGCGACTTTTACGTCAGCAACGTCTATCGTGGTTATCACTATGAATTCACTCCCATAGAGGCAGTATTTTCAATGCAAGCGGACGTAAACACCAGTACAGAACAGTATCATTCAGTACCTCCTTGAAATAACAGACCACTCTGGAAGAAAAATATTAGAAGCCGAGGTTCCTATAGTAAGATCACGTACATCAGCGCTTTAACAGTTTGATCTAGAAACACTAAACAATTTCTTGCAGTTGACCATTCAACAGCTCGTGCATGTACTGAATCCCCATCATCCTAAATCTATGGGATATCCATACCGTCGTTCAAACGCTCGCCCTTTATGTCTTTAATCCTACCCTTCCATCCACATTCTTTCCACAATAAAACGTCACCCATCAGTCTGTCTGCCAGTCTAACAGATCGCCAAATTTTGATCTCTGACGGTCGGTAGGTCGAGCCTAATGGAACTGTGCTAGGTCGAGTGAAGTGATGCCTAATTGAATGATCAGCATCCAAAAAAAGTCACGTACTCAATCTGTAGTGGGGAGTAAATAACAGCAACAGCAACAACAAATTGTTTTTCTCACATCGAGTGACTTCAGATAGTCAGCCAGTGCACATACATAAGTGTAGCAAGTTGTGAATGAGAACCTGCCCTATTCACGCTAGTTCCGGGTTAGCCAATCAATGTTAATTGACTGTCCAGGTTTTACACCTAAATAACCTGCACAGGACAGGTCATAGTCTAACGTGTGTAATTTGAACATCTTTTTTCCTAACGCTATAGCTTGCACTTAGATTTTGCTTGATCAAAAATTATCACCTTGATGGCGCTATTTGGCAGAAATTGAGTGGTGGCGCCATTAAGGGAGTTCGGCTATATCAACCAACCGCCTCCTGTCAAGTCAGAAGAACGTTCAGTTACTGGCTAAGGAGGAGAGTTAAAATAGGTGTGGACAATCAGCCTTGTGGTGTGAGTCGGAGAAGTGACATGTTTGCGTATGAGGTGTACATGAGCTATCAGATCTCAAGCAACGCACTGTTTGACAAAGTATCGATTTTGCAATCGGTAAATAAGACCTTCAAAATGAACCCGATAAGCAGGCTAGACCAACGAGAGTTCATCACACAAGGCATCATTCAATACGGCCGCTTCAGGCTGGAAGAAATAGCAAGAGGGCCAGCTGATAACACGATCATGATACGTGGAAATCCGTTCGGCCGAGGTGAAGAGGTGCTAATCGACAAGCTGAAATAATCACCATCCACCCAGCCGGTTGGACACACTCACAGACAGCAACATGTTGTATCCGCAAAAATATTGACACCGTTACAAATGTTTATCGTGCCTAGAAGTGTTTTTCATCAACTTTTTGAAGTGTTACCTCATAATTACTGGCATGTGCAGCGGTAGTCCGAGTCCTAATATTCGTGAGAACGGTCCAAAGCTGGAGCTGAAGCTAGGACGTCCTATTCAAAGACAATGGGATCAAGCAGTTTCTAGGCAATTACCGCGAAACCAGTCAGTTAATTTGTGCGGGCAAGATCAACCAGTGCCAAAAGCATCCACCGGGACGACTTAAGGCTGATCATGTGCACATGTACTCGAGCATGTATATTTACGTCCGGACAACCAGTGGACACTTTCTGTTTACTATTGTACGCCTGTTACTCAATAACGTTGAAAACTGCTGTATCTTGTACGGATTCGAATGACGTCATACGAAATTGATAGGTCACCGTTCCGTCAATCGAAACGTTACGGTAAACCCATCACCATACTTCAAGTGCGTTCGTCCGTACAGGTTCCCTAATTGCTTTGCTGAACCTGTCATGTACACAGTCCAGTCACTTATCTCTCTAACACGTCGTGTTCAATATGTAACGTGTTCCGACACTGATACTCTTTTGACACACATTTCAAGAGCTAATGTGAACTATACAAGCAGCGATGTTCATTCAATCAAGGCCTGGCACAATGCCTGAAAAAGACCACCCGACACAGCTCATGAAAAGGAAAGCTCAACATGGTCAGCGGTTTCAAATCTGTCAGCAACGTTAAGGTCAGAGTCACTAGCACTACCTATTTCATTGTTTGGCATGGCTTTTAACCGCGAAAGCTGTCACAACTACTTAGGTTTTGTCATATGCTTCTACGTGATGCATCAGGAAGAATGTCCATTCACTACTGTGCAGCGTGCTGAACAGCACACTCTGCTTTCACGCCACCAAGCGGACTAAACAATACAGTCTTACGATGAGGAAGTTCGACTCCAAGACTTGTACAGCTTCATGCAGCAAACGAACTACATGTCAAAGACAACTCTCACATCAACCCATCGGCCCATCATACACCTCAAGCTCTCATTGTCTAACACGTCCGTCATACCCCGAAAACTTCCACTGATTCAATCGGTGGTTCATAACAATCAATTCTATCACGCTATCCGGATCTTGATGTCCTAACATTTTGTTATGCAGTTTTGTTACTTACGTATATTCAATATACTCTTAGTTACGCTTCATGTATGTATCTTTTTTGATGTTATTCATCTTCTGATCATAAGTAATTTTTGCGTCAACAATCCAACACTCTGAGAACTTCGTCATAAAACACAATGAGATTTTAGCTTATCATGAATTGCAGTAGTCTCCCGCATTCTTAAGCGAAGCAAACTGTATTCATAAGTAGTGATCCAATCAAACAGTTGGATTAGACTACCGCTTCTTTACCGACAGGGTCAATTAATCGCCCGAAAAACGGAAAGATTTACTAGCGCTAACCTAAAAAAAATCCAGGAGGGCTACTAATGACCAGAGGTACGATCAAATACCGCGCATGTCATTGAACACGTACACTATCAGAGAAAACCGCGCGGGGTTGACCGAGAAATTCAGCAAAACCGGAAGAGTGGAAAAGTGGAACACACAGGACCTAGGGTTGTAGGGTTGGGGAAAATATAATCGGCCGATAGTTCTGCATTAATTCAACACTGCTCGCATTTGGTCGCAGACTTCACAATCGGATCAAAACTCAACAAATCCCTTTTGAAAAGAAGTCCTAGACTCAAATGCCCTCCCTGTTAAATCGCAGTAGCAATACCTATTTTTGCATAGATCAAGAATTCATCACCGGTCCGGCGTGTTAACCACTGCGTCATTGATCCAACATTTGGCATCACAAACTTACAAGCGGTATGTTAACAACGAAGACTGGTGATATGAAAACCGCGGGTTTAATGAGGTCAAGTAAATCATTAACCGGATATAAAATTCCGCTTCGACGGGAGAAGTGATAGTCTCGTTGACTCCAGTTCGAGGACCAAAAAAATGCAACCACCTGTAAATAGATACAAACGAGCATGCGAGCCGGGTGTATTTTGTGGCTTGTGTCACGAACGGCTTGACTAGCCGAGGTGTACGCTGAAGCAATGTTTGTTTGCTCTGGTTCTGAGACAGCTAACTGACATGGTCGTACATTCAGTCGACTTGTCACACACACACACAGACGAATAGTTTATTGTTTTCGTCAGCACAGCACCCATAAAACCTGAGGAGTAGCGTTTGGATTTGTGACTAAGGAGAGTAGCTACAGTCTCGCTGGCCCCTTTACCTGGCGTATCGTTAACGACATTCCCGTGCAACTCATGAACTGAGACGAGGCGCAAGGTAATTACTGGAACGGTGCGCGCAGAATAGGAACAAAGTAACGCTGGTAAAAGTCAGTCAGACTGACGACCAGGGAATGGGAATGTGAGAAAAGTTAACTGACGAAGCGCGTATAAGTGTGCACGTGTGAAAACCCCGATGCAACGCCAGCTGGCTTTGTTGCGACACGGTAAACGGAGTCAACAGATATGGTCACACTGCTCGGACATACACACAAAAACAATGACACCTGAGAGCGGTGTGGCAAACGAGTGTTATCCTAAGAAAGAGGGGGACTTACTTGGCCTTTATGCACAGGAAGCGGATACACGGTACCGGTAGCGTAATTTGGTTCACATTTGGCTGCGGTGTCGGATCGAACCGGATCACTAGCTATGCAAGGGTCAAGCTCGATCAGACAAGCGAACACAGTGTCCAGTTCAAACGATGCACGGTTAATTCGGCTGGAAACGCGTTTGTTCGCATCCGAATGGCTTGTATTCGGTCGACGTCGTGAGGTGGAGGAAACATCGGAGAAGAAAAGACGCTGATTCAACAAATGAGGAGGCCGTGGCTGAAGCTAGTAAGGGAAGAAAATTATTACATCTTAAATCAGAATAGAAGAGTTGAGTAGAAAACAACACAACTGACCAAGACAACATGTAACTGCGATAGACCGAATCAAAGGGGAAAAGTGCGAAACGCCGAACAGTGTTAGGGTAACCCAGGAAAAAGCGAATGGCGTTGGGAATTCGAATATTAGAACGGTTGTGGATTAATTCTGGCTAGAACAGTAACGAACAACGAGTGAACTCGTCGCAAGGATTGCAGGGCAGAGAACACACGCAACCCAATGGTGTATCTGTGGACTTCAGCTTATAATAACACAGAGGTAGAGACGCGGGCTAAAATCTGCTGACTAGACTCTAGTTTACCACGACTGATTGGGTCTATGTTTGAGCAGTCCAGCAATACACGGTCCCATCTATTATGTCGTACAGCAATATGTTGTGGTATGAAGGTTGAATCCATACGAAATTCTTACGACAAAATTCGAGATCAGCGAGTAAAGCTGCTTTAAATGTCCTCTAAATGTTCACGAAAAAAATAGTGTTGCCAGTAACGTCTAAGAATCAAATCGGGTGTCGAACTGTGACTGACGTAATAACTTGCGTACGAATGAGTCAATTTACAACTGAGTGTGGTCTTCAAAGTAAACAAGTCACATAAATCACGCTCATCCTGCGACACTGATCTAATCAATTTCAAAAAAGAGAAAACACTGGTCAGCCAGCGCGACAGGATAGACAATGAGCCACATTCACCACGAAGTGAAAACGAGCATCCAGAGGTTATCCGATGAATCATCACGTAGTGAAACAAAGGCATACACAAGCAGGCACGCACGTGCAGAAAGGAATAGATCATGTCCACATTATGTATCAAATAAGAGGAACATACTTAAACAGTTTTTTCACTCTGCTGAATAACCTTGGAGACAGGAATTTAAACCATTTTATACTCCTTCCCTATAAACATATGGCTTACCAAGAAAATATGTGACATACACATAACAGAAATAGACAACCCATTTGTGAGTTTTTCTGGCCTAAATCATTGTAAAATTAGAAGTCAATAAGTGTATGCAGGAGACATGATGCCCTGAAATTTGTTTCAGGACAAAAGCAAGCAGGAGAACGCAGTTAAGCTAAAGGATAATCGATGAACAATAAATACAGTAGGCATTGTAGCAATGTGAAAGTGGTAGCAGCAGTGATGAATACACCAATGCTGAATACGAAGCTAGATAAAAACAGCATACGTCCATATGAACGATTACCGGCAATACAGCGAGAAAGAACGTGTCCAATACCAGGTGCTAAGCACAACCTAGCAGTTTGTAACACAAGTGCGATGGACTCAATCAAAACCTTTCCAAATGATGTATCTAATAAGATAGGTAAGTATCATCTTTCAACTCATGACCGGGAAAAGAATTTGAATCAACTCCAAAGTCGAGAATCGTATATTAAATACAATTCGTCTGACAACCGTTTACAGCCAAATTTGAGATTCGCGAAAATATTATCGGCCTGGTAAACAGTGGATTGGTCTTCGCCGAACATATTAGAGATAGTGAAGCATTGCATTCATGGAACTCGAAAATGTGCTCGTACCAAAAGTTGGCGGCGAACCCCACCGTAGAAATCTACTGCACAGAGACGCCAGTAATCGAAAACCGTTGATCACAAAACGTCTTCAGCACGAACTGATCAATTTTCACATGTATATAAGAAAACTGTACAGACTGAGGCAACGGACTCCCCCTTATTCCCTGATAAATCAACGTGTTGCACACGAAAAGTAACAAACGTCGTCTGGGCTTGACTTCTCAATTACTTCCAACGCGGTAGTGAATATCGGAACGAACATTTTGCATCGTGGAAAAGCTAGGGCACAATCATAATGACGAGGTCACGATACGGATACAAAAAAAGATGTCTTAAACAAGAGATAGAGTGCATTTTTCGGGACACATTCATTCAACCTTGTTGTCATTCGCGAACAGACTAACAGACCCCGGTGCCGTATCTACTGGGATACCCTCTAAGAAAGTCTACAGAAAATATGCACAACCCAAATGCTACTCGTTTACGGTTAGCTGGCGCATGTAAGTGATACCTCAGTTCGGTAGAGTGATCGTTGACGGTAGAAAGAAATCGCAAGGAGGCGAGACGATGACGTGATCACGGGTTATAAACACACAATGGAAAAAAAAGAATAGACAAGAGTAGACGGACAAAATGCGTTGGAGAGAAAAATGTGTACTCTGATACAGTAAATGCTTTGCAAAAGTTACTGACAAATCCACAATTCTGGTCCCGTATTGAAGTACATCTGCCAGATGTTTTTTCAGTAAGCTTACTACTCATGCCTGCCAACTCCGTCTAAATAAGGGTCACTTAGCATAGCTATGCCTAAGCCTCGGGGAATACCGGCTCCAACCTCATCAACATTTTTGTGTAGTGAATAGCGTTGTTAACAGAAGATAGTGACACACAGATTGTACATACTCACTGTAACACAATAATCCGACATAGACTCTCGTGTGAACGAGTAAGCATCCCGAGAAAACGATGAAATATAGCTATTGCGTCCCCGAATTAGGGGTAAAAAAACCTTTCCGGCTGTTCATTTCATAATACGGTAATCATGGTACGACCTTAGTTGAGAGAATGGATTGAGGCAGACTTCCTCAAACACGTTCGCCCATTAGTAGGTCATACCACCAGAAAGACCAACGAGCAACTGTACGTTCGGTATGTGCCTGAACAAGAGCACATACACATATGTGTGTGCATCTGGAACCGTCCAGCATGCACGCACACGCGTGGGATGAAAAGACAGATTATTACGTCAGTCAGTGTGAGATACAAAATGGAAGTGGTGGTAACCGTGTTAATGGAGCAGCGAACGAACAACCTACGTTTATCAATTATAGTAATCAATATATGCCCATTAATACGGAGGTCCTAACCGGCGCAATAAAAACTATCAGGCTGAATACTTTCCATCGAATGATACGAAACTGAATTAGCCGACATCTGAAGCCTACGTCTATCTGTTCAATTGAATCAGCCAAAACAATTTGTCCTGTCAAGTTGGATGAATGAATGAGTGTCAATGAAACGGTGCTTTTGTCAAGCGTTTTAACTGCAGAAAACCATGAAAAGTAACGAACCTGCCCACTGAAACCGGATCGAACATTCACATTTTCTCAATTTAATCAAAGCCGAAACAAGCATCAAATCCCGAATAAGCAATGTGAATGGTTGTTTGACAGGCAGAGAGATAGGTTATTCTATCGCCGTTCGATAAAACTGATGTCATTATTGCGTTTGCTTCATGTTATCTGCATTTGCAATCTTACTTCGACGTTTTTAGTTAGTTCCTCCTGCAACCATAGCTAATCTAGGATAGCACCACTGTAGATTTTTGGCCCATCGTCTCCCTACAGCGTTTTTTAGCTTAACGCCTTTTCACCGACCATGTACACGAACACGATCAACATTACAATCGCTGATGGTTAACAGACATACAGCCATGAAAAGAGAAAGGAAAAGAGAATGGGGAAGAAACTAACTACTAAAATATCCATGACTATACGCAAACATTAAAAATCAAGATACATACACCACACGAACAAATGACTAAGTCATAAGTGAAAACAAAGCTTTCATACTCCGCATCATTAAGTGATATATATATATATATATATATATATATATATATATATATATATATATATTCACACCATCATAACAGTATTCGATTCTTAAATCCAATATCATTTAAGTGAACCATGCCCGCCTTCCCAAGACCTAGTAGACAGATATGAGGGGAGCAATTCTCACTGAAAGGTATACAGTTACACAGTACGGCTGGCGGTGGTTTAGTTTCAACTAAATGAAGTTCCTGTTGTTAGCGACTAGTGGTGCAGGAATCAACGTGCAGGAAAGGGCAACCGAACTAACAGCGTGACAAACACACAATAAATACTCACTTCGAAAGTAACCACGGATCCGGCTTCCGGTGTCGAGGCGAATAAATGTGCCAGAGGAAAATCTGCGTCCGCGAGCACTCGCTCAGTACCACTTCGACCCTCAGCTGTGTCGGCGGCCGTCCGAACACGCAGCACTAGACAGTAGGCATCAGCATCTGCTTCCTCCATTCCATATTTGTCCAGACTCTGGCGAATTACGTCAGCTACTGTGTCGGTCACAGAGAGTAGCAAGGTTTTGTATGGTACTTGAGGACAAATGTGGCCACCGTAAATCTTTAAGGTTCCACCTTGAAATAGACATAATGAAGAGAAAAATAGGTGGAACTCAAGTCAAACACTACTGCATATAAGTTTTAATAATGGTTGATCATAGTACGTGTACAACCGACATATTCCAAATATAGTTAGTTAGATTTATTAAAAGAGTTGTTGGAACGTCCGACAGGGATGAGTAAGAGACAACAATCATTAGAAACATCCGGTCATTCTGACCGGATGGCATTGGGAATACATGCATTGGCACTAATCCCTTGTAGTTCGGGCGATTTGTGATGTGTTCGAGAAAGACTAATTCATTCCAAGTGACGAGATACCAGCCCATAAATGTACTGAATCCTCGTATAACAAAAACGTTTACACTATTATTCAGACGTTCACCGTTAAGACAACAAACGTGAACATCCTGAGACGAAATCGTAATCTATTAGCCCCCCTTCCATATACAGATCAATCGTTATTTTTTGTCTTTAAAAAGAATACAGTTTGACAAACATGTTTTCTAGATAGGCAATCAGGTCTTTACGTTTCTTAAATTATAAAATAGATACCAATTGGTTTAGTAAACATAGGTAAACAGTTTACAGACGATAAATTTTATAATTGGATGATGGGTGTCACGGCTACCGTTTGGATGTTACTCAACCACTGTTACTCCACGGCTGAGAAATAGCACCTGTCTTTTGCAGTTGTCCAATCGCTGAATCTCTCTTGAACTTACAGTACACTACAGTTGACAGGACAGAGTGATGGCGCAACGTTCAATAAATGATCGACAGACGTAACAGCAATAGGTAGTGTGATTCACAGACTATAAACCATTTGATGGTATCTTAAACTACTTCGTATCTGCTTCATAAGTTGTAGGTATACAAAGGCTTGAAGAGAGTATCCTGAAAACATGTAGGCCAAACCATCACCTGCTGTCTCTAATGGCCAGCATGCCAAGATCGTGTTGAATAGAGTAAACCAATAAAGGTCACGTGTAGAGTCCAGTGAGAAATAATAGGTAAATAAACGACCAATGGTCAGAAAAAGTCACGTGTCAGTGCCCAAAAGCAAAACAACCCTAGAGTGCTTAATTTACTCCGTGTGCATGTATGTGAAAGTACATCAAAGCTGAGTGAAAGCAATGTACTTTAAATGCATGCTGCGAACTGTTTGTCCAGTTTTTGTTCGACCTTCGAAATTCTAACGCTGACCGGTAATAATCAATAATCAATGTGTACAACCCATGCACCTCAGATACATGCGGTTAGTCCAATCTAACGGATGAATTGCTCCAACTGGGAAATAACAGCACATTTGCCGAAATATTCAGATTCCTAATCACCGTCCAAATTGGGAATGCGTGCCTAACATATTTGGTTAAAAAAGATGCAAACCCACGTCTCTCCGGCTATCGAGTTGCGCACAAATCCACAGGCACAATGAATAATTGCTTGTGTTTCAGATCTTAAGAATGTGTGCCATAAATGATTGTCATGTTACTTATACCAAACGTGTGTACCATGGATTTTTCACCGGGTACCGTTTGCTTCTTGTATGTAAGCTTGTTAGATCGTTAACCTTAGTTCCGAAAGATTGGCTTTAGGAAATTTCCCCCTCCGATTCCCCCCGGAAAATATCAAACGTCCAGAAAGCGCGAACGACGCTCCACATAGTAGGCATTTGTGTAATACGGCGACCACTACTGCCAGTAACAGTGGGAAACTTGTAGAAAGCAAAACCTGTGACAGAACTATGTGATTGTCATTCCTTAGCAGTACTCCCCATATTAACAAGATCGACAGCGATCACTTCATAAGACAAACAAACAAATCATACTGGATAGCAGCAAATTGAATCTTGTTTGCATTAACTTTGGAGAGAAATGAAGTAGAGTAAAAAGGGAAAAAACAGTTACCACAAACTCGCTGTGCCGTTATTTTTCAAACGATTAGTGTGACATACTTTAAACACCTTGCCCCATCACTTTGTGTGCATCAAGTGGGCACAAATCTTATCAGCAACCGTAGCAGCCTCAAACATAGAGTACTTGGAGCTGGTGTCAAAGAAATCGATAGTTTGATAGCCCAACCGTAAAGCTTGCAGGACAAGTAAGCCCTATACAGTTCTTCAGGTAGATGGTACGACCACAAAAGCAATCTGTCAAAGAGATAGCGTTGCCGTAGTCAGTAACGGCATGTAAATAGAAGCGTTATCCTACTGTAGAATTGAAGCCTCTTGCCAAGTTGAACAAATGAAGGACAATAGAAAATGGTCCTGTGTTTGAATGCAAAAGTCAGCGTCTCGATTACCACCTACTGAAGTTGGTCCATTGACACCAAAGGCCGAAACTGTTCCCAATACGATCAACGAACGCCCGTTCATGGTGCGTCGACTGAACCAGACTTCTTCCTCTGAACGATTCTGCAATGCATCCATGCATTCACCTCACACAGATCATCTCTCTTCGTATCAATGAACCAAATAAAGTGTCGAGTTGCAGCAGCCTGAATATCAGTCCATAACGATCGATGCCATACCTTCCACTGATTCAGTGAAATGGTTTATACATCCTAGTTTGCGTCAACGATAGGGCGTTGTTTAGAATCCGATGCGCAGTTCTTGTGGAGACATTGTGTAAGCAACAAAACGCTTAGGTGCAATCGATACTATAACGTTTTCTTTAGAACGCTGAGTGACGCCTAGGTAACTCGGATCCTAAAGGTCATACCAAGTTCGGTCGGTTACTACGGTACCTTAACAACGTAATCAACGAAATAAAGGTCACAACAAACATCAATTTTACACGTTCACCCGGGAGTATAACAACAAATGGGCTTCGCAGGCCCCAGGACACAAGCAACAAGGAATCCTTAGCTAAGGCTACCAGGTAAATGTGAAACCGAAGTGCGGACAGTGCACGCACGTGGATTAAATACGTACGGAACAGCCAATAAACAGCACAGTTGAAAGAGAATGAGTGGAAACAGGCCGGCAGGTGCATGTATGGTAATGTATTGGGACCTCCGATCGGTAAACAAAACAAAGTACACATCGTCTAGATAGTGAAAGGTCACGAAAGTGTGCGTAGTAAACTGTGAAGGTCAGCAAGAGATTCGTGATAGTCGTGGGAGATCACCAAGGGTACTGAGGATGGAATCACTGGATCAGAACAGAACACACAGGGGTTGGAAAATTCAAGGGTATGTTTCATCCAGCTGCGGGAATTAGTTACATATCTGGCCCAAATTGCGCTGGCGTTCAATACCTTGACATCATGTTAGTGCTCTGGTTCCAAAAACTATTTATACAAACTACAGTGGCAGTTATTAAGAATAAAATAATTCTGTTTTGTGACTAGACACTTCATCTGACAGTCACATTCAAGCAAGAGTTGTTCCCCATTACTCCCACCTCATGCCCTTTGATGTATCACGGGTGACCCTATTAGTTACCTTCAAGTAAAAGTTATATCCTGTCTTAGTCTAATGTGATAAACCTTCGGAAACAGACAACAGTCTTCAACCGTTTGACTTAATCAGAATACCATAAAAGCAATGAGATGTTCACTGTTGGGTTTATCGCCCCGCTCAGTTGAGCAGGAATGACCTTCAGCTTTAAACTGTCGGGATCGACAAAGACCATACTGTTAAACTGCGATGGCCGCGACGGGTATGCTGTGGCAGCCAGTTGTCGAGGTTCATGGTTGCTGTGAGAGGTCAGGTCTGATGGAGTTTCCTCAGACCGTACATGTCTCCAACATTCAAGAGATTGATGAGTCGCTGCTACGCGATTCAATACAAAGGTGGTGTACCCTTTGGAAGCGTTCATTACGCAGCACAAGATGATCATGATAGTAGCCCAAGTATAAATCGCTATAAGGTCCAATGACCAGCGAGTACGTCCGTGTCGATGTTGAGTGTCAGTAAACATACTGGTGGGGATGAGACTCAACTGCATAAAACCTGGACTTTGGCTGGATTCCAACCAGCGACAGAAACAGCATGCCCAAACGCAACAAGGGCTCTTCAAGTTGAGCTACGAAGCTACGCCGGGCAATAACATAGCCACTTTAATGAGTGTGAGTTTATCGTACTCTTTCAACGTCATGAGACACATACTCTTGTTCACACCTTTGAAAAGTCCCTCATCAATTGTAGTTATCCGTGAGGTCTCCAAGTAGTCGACACTGATTTTGCAAGTGAAGATGTTGTTGGGATTGAACCAGAATGAGATGGTATATCTACGCTGTGCCATTTGGAAAAAGAACATGTAACCTAACGGCCTTACCGGCAACAGCTCACCGTTGACCTCTTCGGGTTTGATTGATTGATTTGGTCGGAAGAGATGTGAATTAAAGTCGGTGTATACAAAACAACAGTTATATTCTGTTGTGACCCTATAATTCTACCGTCCATCGTCTGTATACAGCATCGTTCGGCGTGACCAACAAAGCCAGCGCATTGATCTCTGCTGACGTCTCACATAGCAGGACTGGCTATTCTTTCGAAGGCCTGCATTCTTCACTCCTGTTCAATCCGCACACCATGAGGATGTCCGTTTACTATTGTCTCGCGGTGCACTTGCAGTTGTCTTTTAACTCTTGCTTTTATCATGCTCCGAACATTCTCAACCGGATTCAACATTGGTGAATAGGGCACCAGTCGTAACAGTTGTCCTCCATTATATAACACTTAGGCAAACACTCTCCAAATCAGTGAGACACGGTACGTTGTCGTATATTCACAAGCTGGTTCAATCTCACATTACACCTCGATATCTACGACGACCCAAAAACTAAGTCCTATTGAAAGTGGGATCCACAGACACCCCTGTCAAAAGAACCAATACGGCTCACAGTGTGATGGATTAGTGGGAACACAGTGGGATGATCTGTGCTCCACTTTGACCGCTAACCTCGTTCTCATTAAGAAAAGCCGTTGACACCCTTCGAATAACCCGTACCACTTTCTCGATCAAAGTAGCCAATACGGAATGCTCTAATTAAGATTGGTTATTCTTTCTGGTTGGTTGGGCCAGTTGCGTCCTTGTCGTTACGTCCAAGATTCTACGGTGAAAATTTTAATACACCAAAGTGAATTGCTTTAGCATGTAATGGAAAACCTTATGCCCAGAAAAGGAAACAGATATGTGAAAATGATATAGATTGTAAGGACACTTCGCTTGTATTCTATGTTGACTAAAAAAGTCGGATTATTTGGGTCAAAGTTGAGATCGACGATGCCTTTTTCTCTGCAAATATTTCCATTTATTTTCTGTACATTTTTTCATCTGTTCACCAAATTTTCTCTTCTCGTTCCTGGAATGCTAAGTCGAAACGCACCTGCACATAACTGGCATTTATTGAACGGATACGAACGAGTTGAAAATACACTTCCGCTGCGGAGTAGGATGGCGTATGTCAATTTCAGCATTCTACTTTAATACTTCCGAATCTTGTGCAACAAGTGCACTGTTGTTCCCTGTTTCCTACTGATCTTTCCCCCGCCTCGAGTTGTCTAGGTTTGGGCAGCTTGACCCGTCTAGCCCGCACACGTGACCGACTGTGTCACCTGTCGGCAGTAAATACATTACGATGTATTCGCTCGAAACATCCGTCAAAGAGTCAAACCAGATTAGCAAACTTTTCCATAAGATCAAATAATCGTGGACGCAATCTGTCAGCCTGATCTGTGTGGCTTTTTGCGTTGGTTTTGAAACAAACGTTTTCTAAATGGTGTATACCGAGAAGCCGTTCGTTAAGCAGAACCTTTATTGTCCAATTCGCTCTTTCCTGTGCCACCTGTGCGCCCGCCTACAAGAACGGGAGTTTCAGTCCACAACGAGGCGAGGTTTACATTTGCAAGTTATGTGCACTTCTGCCTGGTTCTGTGTGTCTGGGTGATGTTTTATGCTGCGCATTTTCGATTGCTATTTTTCGCCCGCTGGCCCGAGTGATGACCCGTTCAGTCGCCCGTGTTGTCCGCAATCTATCCTCTTTGGAATTTAACCGTATTCCACTGTTGCATTAAAATATTCCACTTGGTTTCGGCGCAATATTGTCTCCGATTTGGTTGCCGACCACAACCATGTTTAATCTCTACGGCAACCACCTCTGAGGAATACTTGATTCAGTCGTTTCTGAAGTATACTTATTTCTGTTCGCATCCAAAAACTCGGCCATTATGAGAGTTATGGAAGTGGCCGTGCCAACCGTACATCCCGAGGCCCGGTCTCCTTCTTATCAAATCGACTGCAGTCTGGTGTTTCAAGAATCAGCCAGTATTGCGGTTGCTGAATCACTTTGCGGCCGGGCATGACCGTTCCCCCATGTGAACGACACTTCGTTTTGCGTTTCCTTTGCACGCGTCGTGAAACGAGGAGATCAACCGATTGGGTTAAAAACAGCATTCTTTTGGCGTTCTAGTGGTCTCAGTTAAACGCACGTAAAATTGCCAAAAGATTCCAGTAGTCTACAAATGCTATGACATTGAAGGACATTATGATGAGGAAGCGGAACGGACAATGAATCACCCTATAAAACGAGTTAAGCGAGAAATATTAAGATTAGCCTCCAGTGCAACAAGAAGTGCATCAGAGCTCAGTTCAACGCCTTAAGTCAATTGCAACGGAGAGACCAATGTAGCAGAATTATCCCTACCATCTAGATCGTTCAACACTGCACAAATCAGTGGTCAACATCTTTGATGTAAACTATCACTTCGCTGTGTCTTCCAACCAATTCAGTTATATGAAGTAGACAGAAAACATGGTGAAACAATCAAACAACTTGAAAACTCCAGCTCCTCCCGCCATTTAAGTTATTGGCCAGACCTGCGCCTAATCAACTATCGACACATGATTCCCAAAGTCTGGTTGTCTCACTGGTTCGCGCACACGAAACGGCAGTAGATGACCAAGCTGGGAACACAGTCCGTGTGGCCAACCAAATCGATGATGATACAATTAAACCCGAAGAAATCAACAATGAGCCTTTACCGGTAAAGCTATTAAGTCGCATGAGCTATCTCCAAATGGCACGACGTAGATATACCATCTCATTTCCCGGTTGTTCGATCCAAACAATGTCTCCGCTCTCAAAACCAGTGTCGATTGCTTGGAGACCTCACGGATAATCGTAATTGATGAAGGGCTTTTCAAAGGTGTGATCAAGAGTACGTATTTTAAAACGTTGAAAGAGTTCGAAAAACTCACACTCACCAGAGTGGCTAGGTAGCTGATCATGAGTAATCCTCACCAGTATGTTTACAGAAACTCAACATCGACACTAGATACTGTGGCTGTCTTATCCACCCCATTCAATTGGCATGTAGTAAAAGATGTAAGGATATCTTGTGTTCCATGGACCATGGTAGTGGTTTCAACGGCATTAACCGAGTGACTCTGTTCTAACTACCACAAGGTTATGAAAACCAGCCCAGTTTAATTCGTGTACTGAGTGACTACGCTACCAAGAGAACACAATGCGCATGCTTCAACAACATTGTATCTTCCCGCGTGACAACTAACCCTGATATATCCAGGAGAATGTAACCCATGGTTTTCTATGTCCTCAATTTACAAACGTGAAAGGCCAGAAAGAACTAGACCTTCTAATTTCACCAGTGATAGTGCAGCCCTGTTTGACGCTCTTCAACATTACTGTAATACGGTTTGCCTATCTTGACCGAGTAATCAAACGCTCGTAACTTGTCTATGAAAATCTCAAAATTTGCGACTGAGTTGTTTCCACTTGTTTTTATCAATCGTTATCAACCACTGACAGGACAGCAGCCTGAGCCATATATTCATGTTAAATCCATTCCCATTATCCAAATTACTTTATAGCATAATATGCGCTGGCCCCAGCCTACAAATGATATTTTTATTAAAGCCGAAAGATTATTGTTTAGTGTCATCTCGTATAATAATTCATTAATGCGTGCGTGCTCGTTCAGTGTTGACATCGTTATCTTGTAACATATCTTGGCATTTCAATGAAAGGTCTCAGATCCTTGAAGATCAATGTTTGGTCCGATGTACATATTTCATTGTACATATGTCATTGGTGAACCACGCTTGAAAGTGTATAGTTAGTTTGCAAACAAAGTCATGAAGGACCCAAATTAAGCCTTAACCAATCATTGGTAAGCAGCAGAGGAGTTAGTTTGTAAACATTGAACATCGCTCATAGCTGACTATAGTCTAGGTATTCCCATAGACTTTTCACAGTGATCTCTTCCAAGAAGAGGCATTAGATTCGAGTTTTGCTCCCACTAGGGCTCGTTGACAGACCATATCCTTGATATGACTGGCTTCTGAACCCCAATCCGTCTACCCATGAGGCAACCTTGGTAACCACGGCACCGCTAACCCCATCTCAAAACGCTCAGCTACATTCGATTGAGCAATTCTTCCGCAGAAATATTCATATACAAATTCCTACACTTGAGTGTATAAGACCTGTGTGACCTCAGACCTAACCAGCACTTTAGTTCAGTTCTCTACAATCGTATAGCAATATACAGAGTTGTGTTAGTTTGCTTGAGTAATATTAAAGTCCACTCTTAGTGCGGTTCCCATTTCGTCCAGTCGCCGCAACTTGCGACTTTACTCATTAGTATTGTTAAATATGTGATGATGTTGACCGCTAAGAATCAACTTTTTAGGATATATAGTGTTATTCCTTGACCCAACTTGAATGATTTGCACCTAAGGACAAAACTTGACATCAGGAAAGCATTAGACGGTAGGGCGTGATCTTCATCAATCATAGTGGGGATGTGTGAAGCAAAACCGAAGCTGGCGTCTCGAAAATGAGAAGAGACTCAGATAACCTAACTCAACCTACCCGCCGTAAAGTTGGCTCTTCTAAACGGAAAGGCTGCATTGATAAGATTGCAGGTAGGACAACTCTACCTTCCGATTGTTAATCGTGGTCGTTAAAATAACGGATACCAGGTATATCAATATAGCTGATCACCCGTTATCATGTCCAACTGTATGTATTGGACTACATCAGTTAGCAGGCAAACAGATGATTGTGGGATGTGTTTTCCATTGAGTACTAAACACGTTCGTTCACCCAGTGCCCAAAAACGTACGGAATTCGGAGGCCATCTGAATGATAAGAATGCAAGCCATCGTTTACCATGACACGTATTCTGTAATGAAACTGTCACCAGGATACAAAGTAGTCAACTGCTGACTCGGTGAAAAAAATGAAATCAACTACAACCAAGTAGAAAGTGTGGATCGTGTTAGTCTCCCCGAGTAAGAACGTGGTCATACATACAGTTTGTGACCGGATAGATTAGAGGTTAGGGTTGATGACACGAATGATGCTTCTGTTTAACCGAGTTGTCTGCGAATTACTGGCATTGGACGATTAAACGTATAGAAAGCCATGAGAAACCAGCTCCCTTATAGATGACCTCTAGTCCTCGCCTGCAATTTGGCTGTTTATTATTGGTGTGTACACATAGTAATGTTTACTGTTTAAGTTTATCAATGGATAAGACTTCACCCTTACTTCAGTCTGCTAAACCAGGGTTATCTATTCACGAGTGTCTGGCCATTAGGACGCCGGGTATTGCTGTTGACAAAGATGTCTAGGAAGTCACCTGCACTTTCAAGTCAACAAATCATTTTGGGGGAAACAGTGTCCCGAACATCAACTAGAGCGGATGAATCAGAAAAAGCAACTGTAAAACAAACATGATGAGAAGTTACAGGAACTGGACTGAATCGAAAAATCTGAAGGGAAAAAATCATTCCTGCAACACTGGCTAAGATCTGGATTAAATCGACGGATCGCAGATAGTTATGCAGTTATACTTGTGTGCTGCAGGTTAACCGTGATTCATAGTTCACACTGCCAAATCATCCAGAGTAAGATGGATTTTAACTTTTACGCCTGAAATACTCCCACTCCTGTGATATACTGTGTTAAACGTGAGGAACTGGAGACAGTCTGGCAACCCAATTCAGGAAAAACCCAATCGCAACAATCGAAGCTTGGACCCGTCATCGCAATGACTGGTAATTAACACTCGGTTATCTCCGGCGCGCAAAAACGGAAATGGTCATTAATTTACATGTACTCTTCACATGTCCGACGGACACTCTCACCTATATTTGGTCCGCCGTGTTGCAAAATTTCCAACAACTTCGCCTCGAGAGTTCGCTGACGTTTTCGCTGCATTACCTGCTCCGGATTGGATATGGTCCGAGTGAAACTAGAATCCGGTGGAGGTGGGGAAGTAGACGATAGTTTTTTAGAAGTGGAGCTCATTGAATGTTGAGACATCACCAAGCAGTTCAATTTTGGATCGAAGAAGGACTGACGAGCACGACCGATCGGTTTGTCTTTCGCCCAGCCAACTGCTGCTGCACAACCCAGTGGGCCACGTCGAGAACAGGGTGAGATTTGTTTGTCTTTGCGCAGCGACCATCGTCTTCGGACGCGGCCGTTTCCGCCGTTCGTAGTTACCGTGGAGCTGCTCGAACTCCCTGGTTTCTTCATTGAACCGTTCATCGCCTGACAAGAGCAGACGGTATGGATGGAACAATTGTTATAAACGACTTTACAGTCAATGAGAACCTCTAAGCTAAGAAAAAAAAGCTTAACAAAAAGAACTACCAGGAGTCAGTAGATAGCATACACCTGACTAACTCACTGCTCCATAAACTCGACAGATGGCAGACTAGACTGCTAGTCAGTTCGTGATCTCTTTGTCAAATACAACGTAAAAGAAAACTCTGAACTAGTCAACTTACTGGAAAACGTGAACACAAGGAAAAAGGCCCACTTTCTTGGATATCGAAACTCTGTTTACAAATGTTCTACTGCGCGAAACGATTTAGTGTAGAATAGATTTTATTGACGAATATAGAACACATACCGGTTGGTCCGTGAGCGAACTAGGACGCCTCCTATGTCTATGGATCTAGACTAGTAGTTTCGTTTCAAGACAGATGACTGAACGAGGAGGCGGTGGGATGCCCACTAGGTTCAATTCTAGCTTCTTTTTTAGTCGCTGGGCTTGAAGGTCAAACCCCCAGGTTTTCGAATGAACTCTCTTTATGCGGGATATTATTATTATTGCATCTCGCAATGTATGTCTTCTTGACGTCTTAATGAACTGGATAAAGGGAACTCAATGTTTTAAACGGCATATCTGTTATTGTGAACAAATATTAGCACCAATAGTAACAACAAATACTAATGGCAACAAATGTCAACAAAACATTGGGCAACAATATCCATGAGACGTTTTTTGGGGAATACGATAATCTTATTTCGTTTCTTGACATTCACATAGTTAAAAGATGTGTGAGAACAGTTCAGCAATCGACGTTTCGTAAAAGTACGCGGATTAGTCAATACGTTCAGTTCAACAGATTCGTGTCAATCGGTTATAAAAGGAATTAAGTCCAAACATTATTTGGTCGGACTGAGATCTATTTGTTATATGAATATACTAGAAGCAGAACTGAATAAAATGTGAACAATCCTCCCTGGCTAAGTCAGTCAGTTCATCGGGAACCGATACAATTAGACGCCCCTAAAAACACGGTGGTCTTAAGTCTTCCGTTTAAAGACGACGTGAGTACATTAATACGGGACCGACTTTGAGCAGCCACCACGCTTATTTTTAATGCTGCTTAAATAGTCCTTTCGTTCACAACTGTTCGCATCTTTGACACAGTGTCTATACTCGTATTAAATAGCATGCCGTTTCTGTCGTTGGTTTGAAACAAATAAACGCTCCGATTTTTTGTATCTAGGTTTCTTCGAAAATATGCTGTATATATAGTACACATACCTATGAACAACCCAATGACAACAGCATAGATAACGAATGAATTACATACTTGTGCATTATCACCGGCCGATTCCGCTTTTAACACAAACTTTCCTTCTCGATCCAGTTTGCTCCAGTTTAGCTGGACCAGCAACGGATATTCGTCGTTCGTCAAACGTCGAACTGTAAGTGTTTGTTAGATAAACAATGTAACCGTAAGGAATTCGCGTGCGCATGTATATGTACAACGCAAAAACAAAAAATAATAATGGGGCGCTAAACACCATTTGGGCACACAGGTGTATACAGCTGCACTGAATCTGTGTGGTCAAATCTCGTATGTGGTTGACTGGATGGATTGGTGTACAGTGTGTATGCTGAAAAACAACCATCAGGGACCTCAACCGACGGAGAGATAGAAGGGGAATAAACAAAAACAAACCACCAATGTGAACAAGCAGAACGGAAAGGTTTCAAAAAGGCTGTCAGTCATAACAGTTGAAAACTACACACAACAGAAGACAAACTCACCAACGTAATGGACAAGTTATCCTTCGACCGAGTAGAGATCGAACAAACACCGTAAGCAAAATCACAGATATTTGGGACTGTTAGGACTCAAATACGAACAAACTTAGCAAATAAGCTCAATTTCGACTTCTATGACCGCTGATGGTTCGCCAAGGAAGTGAGATACAACGGGTCTTGTATTATGGGGTATTAACCACAAACACGCAGGCATACTAAAACTAACATAAAGCCAGACCAAACGATCTCTGTGTCAGGAATAATGACGAGGATAACCAAACAAAGCAAACGAATTGCCAATCGTCTGGATGCAGATGTGACACCGATTATCACAGCAGTCTCGAAATGTCGGCAATTGGCATGGATGACCGCGAGTGCACATGAATATCTTGTCCAACGGCTTGTGAACATGTCAATCAACCACCTTGCGACCTTTTCTAACAGTTAACATTCTGATCACATAGGTACTTATTAAGCAGAACGATCCCCACATTCTTATCAAGAGTTAAAGAACAATTGTTCCTACTGTTCCCAAGTTTTCCACGGCTATGATATATTCTACAGTCGGGAACTGTGCTCAGACAGGACTGTGTCACAAGTGGTGATAGCAAGAATTTGCTAATGTAGACTGCAGTTGCTTTGCATATGACTTCGGAGTAGAAACGAGTAACTAAGCGTAGGACCTATTGATAATATTAACATACTTAATGAATTCGAGTCATGCTGTCGGTGTGGTCAATGCATATAGCCCAATCTCTCAAGCAAAGATCACTCAGACGGGGGTAGTGAGGCATCGAATTCCGATCAAAGCAAGTCACTGAAGTTCGCCCGTGAAACTCACACCTGTACATCTAAAAACTCTTCCTCTGTACATTAAAGAACCACTTTCACCAATGCCTATTTTGTAAACAGATCAAGACCTACCATTCAAGCGGCTTTTGAATGCGACCTGACAGCGACTTGTCTAGCCTTTTCTCTGTTTACTGTGGACCGTGTTACTCAAGATACCCAAGCATCGACGACAGGTCGAACGCTTTCATCTGGGTCTAAACAACCTGACTGTGTGCAGCTCGTACACGATGAATAAATAAGCGTGTTTTTGGTCCCTAAAACATACGGCATCCCCCTCTCACACCATATACCAGGTCACACAGGTTGGGTATTATAGACTATCCAATGGTACACAGAAATAATAATTAACGTGATCACGGCACGAGCACACAGCCATGTGATTTGTACGCATTCGTCCGATAAAATTAAAAGCACAATGAACAAATGATAAACTTTATAACACAGGTACTACCGATTTCCATCGTGTTAATCGTCGGATCTTCGAACAGACAGGACGAATAGATTGACAGACAAGTCTCAGCTTCAAATGTTTCGCGTCCAGGTATCAAAGAGTTGTCTGCATAGTATTGTTTTCCCATCCCAATCTCCAGCGTTTCAAATGAAGCTTTGGGAGTCAAGTGGTGTTGTTACCTGCGAAAAATTGTTTGCAATGAAGAATCCGGTGTCCAGAATTCAAGTAGAGAGTGAAAAACCATTGTTTGACGACATTGTTGGTAGCATCTCCGAGCAAACACAAACAGGGGATCCATCGATAAATAGTCAATATAGCCCATTAAAAGAGGTTATGTTCGGTGAAGACATGGACGTGCAGTGCAAACAAACTGGTGTATAAAGGTTTACGTCTTTTCGTCGACAAGCGGAGTAGGTAGGAGTAAACAACTCCAGCCTTGAATGCGTGTTGGTCGACTTCTCTGTTTCCCTTCTCGTTAGTATTGGTGCAACTTCAAACACAAACAACGCAAGCTATTATCTCAAGAACAGAACTACCTAGATATGATCCTTTGCTAATCCTGAAAGTTACAAAGCAAACCTCACACCAACAGACAGCAGTCATCAACCTTAAAGTCATCGCAGATGAACCGATTCAGTTTGAAACATGCTGTCCAACTGCTCCGGAAGTAAAGGACGGCAAACTGGTAAAACCGAACAAGCTGGTACGTCTTTTGATCAGCGAACGATATAAAGGACAATGATTGCGATATTCAGGATCGCTGGTGTAATCCGAATTATCGAGACGTCTTAGATGTAGAAAGCGAACATCGAGCGATCAGTATTCGTTGTGACGAATCACATCCACGTCCGAATTTGTTGCCCAACACACACCTCCTTGGGTGAAGTTAAGACGTTACCATAAATACTCACCAATGGATAATTGTCGCCTTTACTTGATCATGCATCCGGTCAGTCGCGAACAAATAACAAGTGTCATAACAAGGAAAAACGCGGAACACGAAGAAAGGTCAGAGGTGTCAGGGAAATGCGTAATAACCAAACGAAAACCTAAAGGATCTAGATGGCTGCAGCATGAACACTACTGACCGCGATTCTTGGCCGTGTCTGACAAATGTCAACAACTAAATGTGTTCGGTATTTATGGAGCCCACGTGGCCTTACCGAAACAATATTATGCGTCAGGGCTATCATGCCTCAATTATAAGTCAAACACCGGGATAGTGAACCCCGCTTCCGGTTTAACCAGAAGGCACGAACACAACATTAAATAGCAATCATTTGATTGGCCTACTCAGGATGTATCAGAGGCAACGAGGCCGGTAGAAGGAGACAATTAGTCCGCGGTCGACAGAATCTGACTGCCACAATGACGCTCAAGGAACTTAGTCAAACCCAACGCGGTGATACTGCCAAGGCCATCAATGCTCCTGGCGCATCGTCGATAAGGTTTTTGCAGTCGCATAAGACCGATTGTACAATAGCATTACATAAAAACAGTTTGATGGTACTTAACCATTTATATATAGCTACCACTAGTGTCACAACAAATGTCAGGAATAAAGCATCGTGGAAAGTGACGAAATTATAGAAAATGAAACAACTAAGGAAATAGGGTCAAATTAAGTCAGCTACTGTAGAAACGTAGAACATGAGCGCCAATGGCCGCAATTTCTCGCCATGCCGAACAGCGCTGACAAACACAAGAATTCGTTATCTTTCGCATCCTAGTCCGGAAGATGGAATCGCCATATTGGAGCCAGTTTTGAACCCAAGCCTTTCCTAGGCTAACAGCATCGCCAGGATGTAGCCATAGCCTAACAAGAAAAAGACCTGGTAAACGGGTTAGCTAGCTCAATGCCACAACGCACACCTTCAATTTGCGGGTTAACTGAGCTATAAATGAGGTTTGCCCGACAAACAAGCAGTTGTGGGCGAACAGCGATAATAGCGCAAAAGAATGTGGGATTCACGGTCGATAATCGTCTTCTATATAGTGTAAGACAAACTTTTTAACGGCACCACGACATAGCATGTTAACCCAGCATTTAGTAATGAAACAGACAGTTTACTCTGCAGACAAAACTGCCTCAAAGCTAGATGTTTGTACTGAAACGCAATGTGGTCATGGCTGAATCAGTTGAGGGTTTTAAAATATTACTGAATCGGCACACACTTCAGAAACAACCTGTACTACAAATTTTCTAATGGGTATTCTAGCCCAGTCTTATATTAATAACTAAGAACTCTGTTCCCAGCTATTGCTCTAACTCTTTGGATGAAGTGCTGGCAGTCGGTTTTGTTTCCACATCAAATTTCAACGTGTTAGTAAAATCGGTCTTATTTTACCCCCGTTTGTTGAATGAGCCATTACCTGATAATCCCCCACCTCGCTTTCAAACACGCATCATTTGCTGTTCACGACTACATTCATAGTTACCGCAGTAGTGCGACAAACGCTGGGGTAATATTTCCACCTAACCGGTACAAACCTCTACTTGTGTAGCGAAAAGGCGTCCAATAAAGCACAATCTTTATTGTCCAACTCGCTAGTTACAATGCCACACGAGCGCTCGCGATTTTGAATCACAATTCCAGTCCACAACACCCCCTGGTTTCCGCTCGCACGTCGTGTGCACTTCTACCCGGTTTAGGTGTG